>BPLR01015102.1:0-37500 GCA_021605095.1 Caerostris extrusa
TTACGTATTGCTGTTCAGTGTCCTTATTATTATATAGACTCTGTTTACGTGTAAGAATAATAGTAACACAAAAATTAACAACTCATTCTGTTTGAATTTTTCACTCCAAAAGGGTCTACAGTGGGTCTCAATCTAATAGAGGATATATAATTTTATGTGCGTCCCGCGGAGTTAGGATGCATTTCATGACAGAAAATGACCCGCAAGATCATTTAGATTCGCCACCCCTGTTCTAGTGTATCATAAGTGGGCGATGATCATTAATAATTTGTGTTTGAGCAAAAGCTGAAAACAAATTTCACTTTGAGAACCGAATCCCTGATTCCCTGTTGACAGTAGACAAAAAGATGAATAAAAACACTTTGAAGAAAACCGAATCTTGTTGCACCAAGCTTCAGTTTTCTTCCTTCTTTTAATGATTTGGTGTTTACAAACCATTCATTTACAATTAGAGACCTTGCTGACAATGTTGGAATTTCAGAATTCCCTTTTAAAAGATGTTTTGGGCCTCAAACGCGTCAAATCTCGATCGGTACCGAAAAACACTGAATGCGCCAACTCACTCTGCCTTGATTCTTCGTGACTGTTTTGCCAAAAATGAAACCCATATCGTTCCACAACCACCGAATTCACTCCGTGCGGCTTCTGGATACTCCCTAAACTCAAAAGACCACTCCGGGAACACCGTTTTGAGTTCTATTGAAGAGATTCAACGTGAATTGCCGGGCGCTTTGAAGATGACTTTTTAGCATGCATTGAGGATTGGAGGAAAAAGTCGGCATGAGTGCATTGTGTCCGGAGGAAGGCGATGAAATAAGTTTGGAAGAATAAATAAAGAGTTTTTGACAAAAAAAAATAATGGGTCTTACTTTTGGGGCACAGTAGTATGTCTTAACAAACAACTTCAATTGTATTAGTCAATAAAAGCGTTTTCTAATGCGACCCGAATACTTCAGAGACTCCAGTTAAAAACATCCACTTTTGATGACCACATTCAATTGCACGACCAGATTCCACCTATTACACAACTGCGACATTACTTTACGCAAACATCGATCGGGATAATTTGGAGCGTTGTTTGGAATGCAGTTCAAGGTTCTGAGACATAGTTACACACAGATGGGCAGCTGGAACATTAGTAAACCGTTAACTTTTCCTCAATCTGCACGAAACGGAGATAAAATTGAATTTTTATTGCATTATTCTGAAAATATAGCTATTACTTTGAAAAGTCTCCCTCCCGTTTCAAAATTGGACGTCATTCTTTGCTTTTTAACATTTTATGACGTACTGCTGTGCCCAAAAAGTAAGACCAATTATTATTTTTCAAAAATTCTTTATTTACTCTTCCAAATTTATTTCATCGCCTTCAAAGTAATCCCCCCTCCGGACACAATGTACTTTATGCCAACTTTTTTTAGATCCTCAATGCATGCTAAAATGTCATCGGCAGGGATGGCCTTCAAAAGGCGGTGCGATTCACGTTGAATCTCTTCAATCGATTCAAAACAGTGTCCCCGGAGGAGTCTTTTGAGTTTAGGAATTGCCAGAAGTCATACGGTGTGAACAGGGTGGTTGTGGAACAATATGGGTTTCATTGTTGGCGAAAAAATCACGAACTGGTACCCATCCAGATTGGACTCATCGGACCCAACCTTTTGAAATTCCAACATCATCAGCAAGGTCTCTGATTGTAAATCGACGGTTTACAATCGCACTGTTTATACTACTTGTAAACATTTCTTTCCGATATAGGAATGCTCACCAAATGCCTTCTGCAACATTCTATACGTTTCCAAAAAACGAAATTGAATGACAGTTCTTTGCTCAATGAATTCAGACACTTCAAAACCGCCGGAATTCAATTTTAGCGATTTTTTTTTTCTCGAAGCCAAGCATCACTCAAACATTAATGAATATTTTGACATGAAATTTCACACAGATGTCAAGGACAGTGCCAAGGAATTTTAAATTGAAAATTGGTCTTTTCATCTTTTTTGGACACAATATTATTCCCGTTTCAAATTATGGACGTCATTCCTGGCTTTTTTACATTTTATGGCATACTGTAGGAACTGAATTCTATTATTGCTTTTCAAGTAAATAGCGTTGTAGTGGCACCGTACCATTTCAGATAAACTGTTGTGGTTAGAAAAATACTTTGTCTTCAAGAGATTTTCAAATGGGAATTGCTGCGCTCCCCCCCCTCAAACGAAAACGAAAGCACGCATAATATCAAACAAGTCAATTAGAAATGGACAAAACACAATATGGAAGAAAAATGCCACATATAAGGGTCATACCATATTATAAAGGACAGAAATAATTGTCTAAAATTGTAACTTTCCTATGGGTAAGAACTTCTAAATTTGGAATTTTAAAAAAATTCAATAATAAGTTTAATAATGTATTAATGCGACAGTTTTTTATTTGGCTATTAAGTTATAAGTTACGGAAAAATACAGCTATTTAGCTACTACCTACAACTATTACATTTGTGCTAAATAACTTCTTCTTTTTTTTAATATTGTAAATTTTTAGAAGATAATTTCAAAAAGATTACTTTTTCCAGAAAGATTTTAATATTTATTATTAATATTATCATTAGAATGAAATAGTCCATTAAGGTTAAATTAACCCTCATTTAACCTTTCATGAGATATTTTCGATTCTGTAAAAAATAGATCCTTAAAAAGGATCGGCAAAATTTCAGATGTTTTGCCTCAAGTAACGTTGACCATAGTTCAATTATGAAATCATAAAATTCTAAAAAGCTGAAATTTTTCAGATGCTGGTATTTGGAACCTGATGGCCGATAGTGCTCTGGCTCTCGGTGCGACAGGTTTCGGGTTCGAATTCCGGTGGTACCATGGATGTTTGTAGTAGTTCGGAATACACTTTAAGCCGTAGGCCCTGGTCTCATAGAACCGTAGAGTGTGACAGGGCCCAATGAGACTTCTTCTCACCCACATCATTCCCAAACTGGAAAGGGGCAACTCAGCTCTAGGCACAGTGGTGTGGTGTAGTAGTAGTAGTAGATATTGGTATTTCCATTAAATATTTTAAAATATTTAAAGAAAATACTTTTTTAACAAAAGCTCTGATTGACAGTTGGCGACTTCAGAACTGAGAAGCCTGACAAAAAGAACTGAGTTATTCCTGAAAGATCACAATAAATCTACAGGCCCGAAAGTTCTTCTATTCGGCAAGAAGAATTGGAGATGCGAATTTTTAGGTGCCACCCTGAGGATGTTCTTTCCTAATTGTGGTGCTTCTCCGTTTAAACCGAGTTCGTTGCAACATGTTTCGGGTTCGAGTCCCGGCGGTGCCATGGATGTTTGTAGTGGTTCGGAATCCACTTTAAGCAGTAGGTCTCGGTCTAACATGACTGAAGAGTGTTGGGCTGACAACCCCTACCCCATAAAAGTCTGTCACGTAGCCGAGTCAGACTTCTACCAACAGACGTTTCATCACGATAGAAGCTGTCCCCCACCCACCCTTTCATGAGAGAACATCTGCAATGTTTGGAATTTATAAGGATCCTGACGGCCGAGTGGCTATCGCTCTGGCGCTAGGAACCACAGGTTTCGGGTTCGAGTCCGTGATGTAACATGGATGTTAGTGAGTGATTCGGAATCCAGTTTAAACTGTAGGTCCCGGTCTGTTTAGCCCTCGTGTGGACAAGATGAACGTAGAGCGATAAACCAAACCAAATCTCCGTGCAATCTGAGTAATATTGGACACTGAGTGGTAAATAACCTAGAGTCAAAGTACCTGGAATCAAAACCTGTTCTCTCCTTATACTTTTTCAACAATCTATTTGCCCTATCATTTTAACAAGTGATATAAAAAAAAAAAAATTTTAAAGTCAATTCCTACTTTTTTTCACTCTATTGCAGAAAATGCCTTTACAAATAAAGTTGAAATTCTCCTCTTGCAAGTATCTGCCAAACGATGGCGCCAGATGTAACTTAAATCTAAAAAAAAAAAAAAAAAAAAAAAAAAAAAAAACTACAATGAATTAATTGAATTGAATGAATGAATGAATATTTGAAAAAACCGTATTAGCATCCAGTGTCATCCACTACAAGCTTAAAAATGAAAATGCATTTGAAGTTGAGTGGATGAATAAAAGTATTTCTGACCGATGGAAAATTTGAACAAGATACATATAGGGAGAGTGTGAACTAATAGTAGGAATTGAAAAAACAATTGCCAACATGAAGAAGTGTATTCACAATGTTCTGTTTCCTTTCAGGTCCTGTACCACATGTTCGAAGGCTATGCCGAGATGGGTCCGAAGAACATCATAACCGTGGACTACATGGCGGGCGTGGCCTCCTTCTTCGTGGTGGCCCTGGGCGGGACCCTGGTGGGCATCATCTGGGGAATCCTGGCCGCCTTCGTGTCCAGGTTCACCCACCACGTGCGAGTCATCGAGCCGCTCTTCGTCTTCGTCATGGCCTACCTGTCTTACGTCAGCGCTGAACTGTTCCATTTCTCGGGCATATTGGCGTGAGTGGCTTTTTCAATACTCTGATTCAATGAGCTTTTTCGAAATCTGTTGTTAGAAAACTACGATGCAGCAATGTCATTATATTGCATCAGCAATAGCAATATATAGCATTAGCAATATTCGAAATCTGCTAGAAACTGCGATGCAGCAATGTCATTATATTGCATCAGCAATAGCATATATAGCATCAGCAATAGCAATATATAGCATCGGTAATATTCGAAATCTGCTAGGAAACTGCGATGCAGCAATATCATTACATAGCAATAGCAATATATAGCATCAGCATTATTCCGAAATCTGTTGGGAAACTGAGATGCAGCAATGTCATTTTCGTGCCCTATTCGTCAGCAGCTGCCATGTCTTCGAGAATCTTTTCATTCGTTATTATTCAATAATTTTAGCTTATCTTCCATGAAACTTTGTAACCTAACTTTTCTGATTTGCTCATTTGTTCTATCATTGGTTATCAAAAAGTGAGAGAAAAAGAAAAACTGTGATAATTAAGTCCAATCATTTAGAAGGAGTTCAGTGACAAACACATGTACAAAAGAGTTATATACATAAAGATATATCGATTGCAGCACCACCTACCTTGTCCATTTATGAATCTAAACCTTCCAGGGACCCACTCGAACACACACAAAAAATTCATCAAAATCGGTTCATCTATTTAGGAGGAGTTCAGTGACAAACACATGTACTGACGACACATTTTCATAAAAATTACGCAGTATATATAAAAAATCAAAGTTGCATTGGAATATAATGTGCAAATGAGTGAAGATAGTATCGTTTAATATCATTGGGCACATGGTCTGAAGCAGGCGTTAGCAATTTAACGATGTTTTGGCTAGGAGTATAAGTCATTTATCCAAAGAATTACGCTGACAAGCCAATAGGAATAATAATTTATCCTATGTAACAAAAGGGTTAAATAGGAGTCTTTTGCACTTCATCATCTTCTTGAGGGCATAGCCAAGGCAGCCAACTGCACAGAAGCCCAGAATCAAATCTTTTAGTAGAAGCCACTGGAAGGCTGGTATCCAGATCAGCTGTGGGCAAGTTTCATAAAGGAGGATTGCAAGCAAGTTATCCACATATCCCTTATAACGAAATGAAACATTTAATTGGGCATGTATTAATTATTATCAATCGTAATTATTCTCAATCATTAAATTATTATCAATCGTAATTACAGTCAATGGTGGTCTTTACTCTTTACTCATGAGTTCAGATTTTGTTGCTTTCATGGATAGAGCTGATATTATAACGATAACCGGAAGCCGCTATAGCCCCAGCTATGTCCATAAAAGAGGCAGATTTAGCAGGATTTAGGGCATATATGTGGACATTTATCTCTTTGTATGACCACATTGACATGTATATTCATCAAGAGGCATCTTTATTGCCCAACTATACATGAGGACCATTTGGTGACCACTCTTAATCCATTTGGTGACTTTTTTTCATCCTACGAAATGATAATCTTATACTGTAAGTATGCTTTCCCACAGAAGATGTTCAATGAAAGACCATTTATTATGCTTAGTAATATTGGTTCAATTATTTTATTTTAGCTATTAAGTTCGTATTCTAATAAATAAATTCAAAACCCCTATCTTTTAATGAAATGCATGTAATTTACTTTTTTAATTTTGTCAAATCTTTTTTACCTGATTTCTGTATATCTATTTAAAATATTATTCTATAATAACAATTTTTAAATATACCAATCATTGAATGGAATCCATCCATTTTAAAACAAGTTCTAGCACATTTCGAATTTTTAAACCATCTCGTTTCTTTCTGGCAGCCTCACCTTCTGCGGCATCACGATGAAGAACTACGTAGAGGAGAACATCTCCTACAAGAGTCACGTGACGGTGAAGTACGCCATGAAGATGCTGGCCAGTTCCTCGGAGACCATCATCTTCCTCTTCCTGGGCGTGTCCACGGTCAACGACAACCACGAGTGGAACACCTGGTTCGTCGTCATGACCATCTTCTTCTGCACCGTCTACAGGACTATAGGTAAGCATGCGTGGGATTCCATTTAAAAAAGATCATGTTCGTCTTTAAATCTATAAACAAATCATTTTGGTTTTGAAACAAAGCAACATACTTGAACCGCGTCATTTCAATTCCTTCTATTAGCTCACACTCTCCCTCTATATATCTTGTTCTCATTTTCAATCATTCATAAATACTTTTTATTCCTCCACTCCTCAAGTTCAAATGCATTTTTCATTTTAAACTTGTAGTGGATGACACTTGATATCAATGCAGTTTTTTTTTCAAATCTAATTCATTCATTAAATTTAATTAATTAATTTTTAGTTTTTTTTAATTTAATTTGCCTGTATCTAATAATAGATGGCGCCAGATAAACTTAAAAAATGAATGCAAATTATTTATAAAAGGACTTTCTGCAATAGAGTGAAAAAAAAAGCAGGATTTGACTTAAAAAAAAAAAAACTTGTTTTTTATTACTTGTTTATATTCTCCATTTACAACTGTTTTTTTTTTTTTCAATGAGAAATAGTGAATTGTTTTTTGTTTCTGCCTATCATCAAAAATAATCTTAATATAAAATCAGTTCTGTTTATGAGTTTTTATGAGCTTCCACATAACAAAAGGAACTGTCAAAATTTTAGACAAGTGCATTTGAACGGCATGTAAAATAAAATGACGTTTTCCAAAGGCCTTTTTGGTGCATTTTAACCCAATATCCTTTGTCTCTATAAAGGGATATACGTAGCAGATCAGGGTGCTACTTAGGGAGGGATATACGTAGCAGATCGGGGGTGCAATCTCTCAAAAACTGTTACTCGTTTAGCACTACCGGAGGGCACCTGTAGTTTAAAAAGTAAACTACGGACGCGAGTAAAACCAGCCCCCTCACAAAACATGTTTAGTTTGAAGTTTGAACAATGCGTTTTAATGTGTTTACAAATTAAAAGGATCAAGTTTGGATTTAAAAAAATTATAAATGCTGAATTACATAAACATATTGAATGTTTTTTGAGCTCGAAACTCCTTGCGTTTGCTTTTAAACCCATCACTCAACCACATGTTTGATGTCATAGAGCTCAATTGAAATTCAAAAATGACTATAATTATCTGGTTTTGATTTGTTTGGGCTTAATGAGTTCAGGTCCTCGATTTTGTAGAATCAAAGGTCCGATACTTATTTCTCAACTGCTTTTTGACTGCCGAAGTCATGAACCATTGTCCATCCATCAACTTGGATGAATAAACGGAAATCAGAAGAGAAAACGAATACCCAAAAGGGATGCGTTACTCATCGAGGACGAAAACAGTAATTATGAACAGATGTCACTGTACTGAGGAAAAACAATGAAAGATAATGATGCTTATGCAGTCTTATCGTCCACTGTTTTTTTTTCTAATGCAGCTGGCAATACAGACAGTTAATCCTATGCCATAAGCAAGGGCTGCACTGCTGTTATTCATTTAACCCTACTCAAGGGGCAAGTGTAGCTTGAAGAAAGGCTACGGACGCGAGTATCACTATTCCCGCAACGCTCTACGATCCTATTAGGACCGGGACCTACGGTTTCAATGGATTTCGAACCACTACAAATATCCGTGGCCCAGCCCGGAATTCGAACCCAAAACCTGTGATACCGAGTACCAGAGCGTTAGTCACTGGCCATCAGGCCCTTATAGTAATTTATAAGTGAAATCTATTCATTATTATTTCGGGATAAATTACTCATTATTAATCCGGATATTCATTATTAAAACTAAATATATTTAATACATATGATACTATCCTGTCCAAGTAATCCATCAGCACTACTTTAAGTTACTTTAATATTCCCTAACCGTTATCAATGCATATTCAACAAACTGTCCACCTACTCTATGTGGGTGTCTAAAGGTTAACAGAATTTCATCTGTTCGGTTGTGAATGCCTGCTTTTGATTCCTCCGCGAGGGTTTAGCAATGGACATTGAATTTCTTCAATGAACATCAATTTTTATTCGAGTTTTTTAATTTGTGTGCACTAGATTTTAAACAGGACAAATCGCCTAATCTGCACTGAATATGCAATGTAAACGATTGATATTTTGTAGTAACTTCCACGTCCAGCTAAAATTGGAATTTTTTTGTAGGGGGTGATCATCCTGACCGCAATGGCCAACCGCTTCCGGATGCACCGCATCGACAAGGTGGAGCAGTTCATTCTGGCCTACGGGGGCCTGCGGGGTGCCGTGGCCTTCGCCCTGGTGCTCATCGTCTCGGACAGGATCATCCCCACCAAGAACATGATGGTCACCACCATCATCGCGCTCGTCTTCTTCACCGTCTTCATTCAGGTAACACCACACGCAGTTTTCTCATCCAGTTTGTCATTCTAGTCCATCGTTCAACTATCGATGGGGTTTATTAGTTACCAACCTTATTTTAACTATCATTTATAGCTGTGAAGCATTTTGATAGCAATACCAGGTAAACAATGGCAGCTAATATATACTGGGAATCGATCGTTTATTTTACTCTTTTAATATTGTAAAGTCTCGGCTTATACTAGACCTATGACGGCTTCGAGAATAGGGGCCACTTTCAGGTTCATGGGAACACTTTAATTTTTTATTTACAAGCATTATTTATATATACAGAAATCTATTTACATAAAAAATGAAAAATAAAGCATTAAATTTGATTCGTATTTTCAGTTCACTCCATTGACGGAGATTTTCAGAGTTCTCGAGTCTACGTCGAATCTATTTTTCTTTTTTTTTTCCTGGTCTGAGGCAGAACTTAATTATCACGCTGCGTAATACATGAAGCCACAAGGGGCTCACTTTGAGAGCAGGCGGAAATTCTGGCCTGTTCTCTGTCATTTCAGAGAAAAAGTGAAAAACAACACTTCTTATCGACTCTCTTTCTTCTCCGAAAACATCCCTTTAATAAAATCCGTCAAGAGGGGGAGGTCAGCTCCTCCTCATTGGAGTCGATATTTTCTCAGCTCATGATCTATCACCCAACACGATGCAACAACTCATGGTGTAGTCCCTATCCCATTTGTATCTGTTTTGTATCTGTTTTTGTTCACAATAGCGCAATTCACAAAATCTCATTATCCATGACACTGGCTATCTGCTGTCAGATTTGAGTGATAGATTGTTCTCATTAGTACAATACATTAATTGTATGCAATATAACTACCCACAGCACTACTTATCTGCTGTCAGATTTGGAGTGATAGTTTTTATTATGTACTTTTCAAAGAATATATATATTTCTCTCTCCTGGGAAAGAAATGCCAATTCTTAAAATTAAATTTACTTAGTTTTAACCGCTTTTTTTCAACAATTTTTTGCTGTTTTGTCTATAATTTTTTTTTTAAAAACAAGCATAGCATAAAAAAAAATGTGTTCATTTTCTAAATTTGAGCATTGAACCAGCAATTTTTAAAAGTTCATTCTATTTCAATGTTCAAATGTTCATTCCATTTCCTTTTCCTTTGAAAGAAGCAAATGATGCGTTTAGTATGAGAGAATCATAAATAAATATTAATGGTCGCACGTTGTAATTGTTTAGCAGAGCAACATAACGATTCATTTAAATCATTACTCTTAAGCTCATAAAAGCGGCCGTTACTCAGACACAGACAAAGGAACAAAGATGAATCGATATTTTGAGACGAGAAAATGTATTTCATTTTGTTTTGGCGTCTTTCCCAGTGTTTTCGCCCACTTCTTGCGTTGTGCCAACAAGGCTCAAATAAATAGGATAAATAGATTAAAAGATGCATCAATTCCAAGAATAGAAACTCCATGATTGAAATTTTTATGCAAGGAGCTACGAAAACCGTTATGGATTGTTTGTTTTAAAGATCAAATTGACCTTTCAATGCATTTTGCTTTTCCCTAGTTTTCATCAATGCATCAGTGCCTATTTATTTCAATAATGTGACAATTGTGCTTGGTGAATATTTTCCATATTTGCACTCAAATGACCGAATTACATAATCAATTAAATATTACGAAATCCTAGTGAATAAAATATAACATTTTTAATGCATTTAGATTTTATTTCATCATTTGTAAAAATATAAACAAAAAATGAATCTCATTGTGATTCATCAAACCTTCTATTATTTGAGTAAATGCCCCCACAAAGTAATATCATAAAAGGGGATTCATTTTTTTTTGTTTTAAATGAAAAAGATTTTGGTATGTATTATTCTCACAATAACAAGATTTAATAACCCAGAAAAATGATGGTAAAGACTTTACATATACTGACAAACAAAATTAAAAAATTGATTTCATTCATTTGTGTACCTTTGCTCCTTAATAAAGAAGGCAATGTAACGACTCGGTCTATACTGGAACTATAAAGTTTCAAGAAGAGGGGCCACGTTCAGGTTCATGGGAACACTTTAATTTTATTTACAAGCATTAAATATATATACATATACAGAACTCTGATTATTACAAATTATTTACAAAAAAAATGAAAATATAAAGAAATTTGATTCGCATTTGCAGTTCACACCAAGGATGGAGATTTTCAGAGTTTTCGAGTCTATGACGAAACTAGCGAGATTAATTTACCCACGTTTGTGATACACGAAACCACAAAAGAGGCTCACCTTGTAAGCAGAGGGAAACTCCGGCCTGTTCAGAAAAAGCAGAAAAAAACACTCCTTGCCGTCTCGTCGCAGAACTCTCTTGTTCCTTCTCCAAAAACATCCCTTTAAGAAAATCTGTCAAGGGGAAGGGGTCTGCTTTCTGACTTCGCATTGGAGTAGACACTTCCTCAACCCATGGTCTATCACCCATCACGATGCAGCAACTCAGGGCGTAGTCCCATATTCCATCTGTAATTGTTTCAGCCTGTGAAAGTCGCACAGACAATAGCTGATTTCATGAGGTCTCATTATCCATGACACTGAATATCTGCTATCAAATTTGAATTAAAGGTTTATTATTGGACACCATATTGAGCATAATATTGCACTTGTTAAGGAATATACATTCCTTTCCCCTGAGAATAGAAATGCTATATCTCTTCTCGTGGGAAAAAAATGCTACAGCATATTTTTCCAGAATTACAAATCTAAAAATACTTTCATTTTCCTATAGAATTTTCGATTTATTGATATAAATGGAAATTATATGAATAGATGTTCTAATGTGCCTTTTCTAATTTTTTAGGGCATGACCATCGGGCCTCTGGTCAGGATACTGAACGTGCCAACGAAAAATAAAATCAAGCTGTCCATGAACGAGAGAATCATTACAAGAGTGAGAATTAAACGTTTTTAAATATTTACAAATTATCACTTAAGTAATGTGACTTTTATTCTATATGGCTCTATGATCCTTTTATTGTTCTTTTTATATTCTACTTCTATGTTAAAAAAAAATTTCTATGATGGTTAGGCTCAGGCCGTGAGGCTCGGACCTAGGGCGGCAAATTGTTAGAGCGCCAAAATTTTCGGGCGTCAAAAATTTGAAATCGATTTTTGTTTTGTATCAAGTGTAAGACCGAATTTTTAATGCTTCTTTTCTTGCTTTTTGACAACCTCAAGATGTCAATATTTAATGGGTAGACTATTATTTTTTGTAAATAATTAATCATGTAAGGTAGTAATATTCAAAATATGGCACGGATGAAAACAAGAAACAAATATATTATATGATTAATTAGATCGATATGATTTAATTAAAAAAGCCATTTATTCTAAATTGAATGTTTAGTTGTTATACCAATATATATATATATATAATTCATGCCTAAATTCAATTCGAATCCATTATTATTGTTCGTATTATTATATATAAGGGCGTCAAATTAACTTGGGCCTAAGGCGCCATCGAAACTAAATCCGTCACTGAACTTCTTGTATTTTAATGAATGGGGTTTGCATATGAGTTTTGTGTTCAAGAAAATAGAAAAATCTAAATTTTTAATGTAATTTTAATATTTTTTACTTAAAGAAGTATATTAACTTCAAAATTCTTAGATTTGGAAATTTGTTTCATAACGGCCAAAGTAATGAAAGCCAATGTATTTAAAAATACATTATGTGTGCATGCCTATATTCAAAAATTAACTATCGAAATTAATTGTCTAATTTAGAGTTAGGGCAAATACAACAAAAATTTTGAAATATATTTAGTATCTCCCTTTCATATTGAAATGGGCCTTCAGTCGGCCCCAGAATATCTCCAAATGGAACTGGTTGACTTGCAATGCAATAATGAATTAAAGCCCGTTTTTGAAACATCAGAATCAACAATAGATTTTTGTAACACTTAGGCCACAAAAGAGAAATTATCTCATTTGAGAAATCTGGCACAAAAAGTTGTTCGCTCTTTGGGTTCAACTGACGCCTGCAAATTATTTTGACTGCAAATGATTGAACACATATCGAACAGGGCCCTAACATAAAACGCAACTGCTTAAAAGGTGTGGATAGAACTCAGATTAGACGACTATATTACACTCATGTCCATAAATTAAGGATAATGAAGTTCCGGCAAAGAAAGAGACAGACTTTACAAATAAGTCAAATTTGTTTTGCTTCTATTTATTAAACAAAAGGTAAAGAGCAAAAGGATGCTATATGTTTGACATAATTAATAAAAATTGCGATTTTTACACCCTACAGCAAATTTCAAAAGAACCTATTTACAAAAAACAGTATAACATGGTTAGTATGATGGTTAATATGGAGTATGTCTCTCGATGATGCAATACAGGCCTTACAACGCCTAGGCCTGCTGAGTATCAAATTATCAATCTGATCTTGGAGAATATTACACCACTCATCAAGCAATGCCTTCCGAAGTTCCGGTTGACCGATGGGAGGGTTGACGGGGCTACAATTCGTCGGCTAAGCATACTCCCCACACATGCTCTATTGGATTCAAGTCCGGTGAGTATGCTGGCCAATCCATACGGGTGATATCCTCAATTGAAGGCATTCGTCTACAATGTTTGCACGGTGAGGACGGGCGTTGCCATCCATAAACAGAAATTCAGCACCCATGGCGCCCCGAAACAAACGTACATGTTGCTCCAGAATGACATCCCGATAGATGTGGTCTGTCATCGTTACACTCTGAACATGCAGGTCAGTTCTGAAACCAAGAATAATTCCTCCCCAAACGAGCCATCCTGCACCACCGTAACGGTGTCGTCAATGGTGTTCTCTTGGTGGTAACGGGAACCTGGCGCTCTCCATATGAAAGTCCAGTGAGAATCAGACTGCAAACTAAACCTGAACACGTCGGAAAACATCACCAGGCCACTGTTGCGGTGTCCACAATGCATGCTCTCTACTCCAGGTTTATCGCTGGCGACAGTGAGTTGCGGTAAGTGGAACACATCTGACAGGTCTACGGGCATATAGACCAATGTGCCTAAGCGTCTGTATACGGTCTGCCTTGAAACTGTCGTACCGGTAACTGAAGAGAGCTGACGAGACAGGTCTGATGCTGTGCTCCGTCTGTTTCTTTTGGCAGTAACTGCTAAATACCGGTCCTCATTCGGCGTTGTAACTAGGGGGCGACCTGTGCTATAACATCTACTCACATTACCATCATCTTGGAATCGTTGCCAAAGCCTGGAGATGACACTCTGGGCGATTCAAGTTCCTCGGATACTTCCAGCTGGTACGTCCACATTCCAGTCGTCCGATAATTCTACCACGTAAAAAATCATCCAAATGCTTCCTTTGTGCCATAACTATGCGGTTATTGCACTGAAAGGCTTTTTAAAGCGCTTGTGAACAATTTTACTTCTTTGCCACCATTCCTTATATACCCCCCTCTCTTACACTCTCTCGTCATTTGCGACGTACTATCCGCGCCATCTGGTGGTTTCCTGTACTTTGCATATTCTTCTTCAAGATGTGTGTGATAATTCTACAGGTGAAATTTTTATTTAAGAGTTCAATTTCTGTGTGATTCTGAATTATCCTTAATTTATGGACATGAGTGTATTATTAGACGCAGAATTATCTATTAGATTAGACGCCCTCTAGAACATCTTACGGGCTCTGATAATTGGGTCCATGATGAATGTTGCTTTATATCGCCATCATATCGTGTCAGTTTTCATAAACATGTGTGTGTGATTGTTTGTTTTTAATGTTTTTCATTTTATTAGTCGATGGATCATCTCATGGCTGCCATCGAAGACATTGTTGGACAAACCATGGGCAACTACCATCTCAGAGACAAGTATGCATGACTTTTTTTCTTGGTGGGAAAACTATAGATATTAGTGTGATTTTTTTTTTTTTATAGTAAAAAAGAAAGAAAAAAACTTAATTTGAAAGAACCAATTTAATATTTTTTTTTCTAATGTTGCTGGCAAACACTTACACAGTGGTCTTTTACGCCTTAAGGCAAGCGCTGCACCGACGTTACTCACTTAGCACTACCCAGGAGGTGCATGTAGCTTCAAGATAAGCAACGGACGCGGAGTAACACTACACCTGCAACTCTCTGCGATCCTATTAGACCGGGAGCTACGGTTTAAAGGGGATTCCGAACCACTACACGCATTCATAGCACCTCAGGCCGCCATATTTTTAAAGTAAAAACAATAATAATAATAATAAAATCACAATCAATCAGTTACTGATTTTCTTAAAATGCTGAACGTTTAATTTATTGAAATCTACTCGCTTTGTGCTTTAATCAAATGCACAAAGCACCGCCTACTGTACGCATTGCTTTGAATATGCGTATTCTATACAATTGCTCTAAAGAATGCAGAGAGAGAGATGGGGAGAGTGCATTTTGAAACTCATTTTAACTTGACCTTATTCAATGACCTGCTCATTTCCAGTCAAAACTTTATTACATTAAAGTAGCAAATAATTAAAAAAATTTCACGGATATAAACTGATTAGAACTTTTCCAGGAGAAAATTAAACATATTCGATTGCAATTTGTGAAGTCAAGCATTCAAAGTCTACACTGAACAATTCACTGAAATGCAATTGTTCATAGTGCTTTGAGATTAATCTTTAATTTATCATTGTAACGGATCATTTTGTTGTTGTTGTTGTTCTTATGCAGCTGGCAATACAGAGACAGTTAATCTTCCTGCCTTAAGGCAAGCGTCGCACCGACGTTACTCACTTAGTGTAGCTTGACATAAGTGAGCTTGGCGTTACTCACTTAGCACACGGCCATCAGGCCCCCTAAAGTGTTTGATAAACTTACCATATTCATATTTTCAGAAACAATGCTTCGAGGAAAAATTCCGAGCCCACAGTTTGTTTGCTTCCAATTCTTAATGACCATCTGCGCACACAAAACAACGACAAGAAATAAATTATACAAACTGAATGAAACAATAAATTATACAAGAAATAAATTCTTTTCGACAATTAATGCTGTTTTTTTTTTTGGTGCTTTCATAGATTCAAGTACTACAACAACAAGTATCTTCGTCCTTACCTGACGCGGGAACACGCCAATGCGGAGCCCAAGATCTTTGAGACCTACTCGAAACTGAACGTGGCGGACGCCATGAACCTGGTGAAGTCGAATTCGAACCTGGTGCCGGTCGCAGCCAACGGACTGGGCACGTCCCTGTCTTCAATCTTCAGAACTTACACGCAAATCAACATGGACAAGAGGTGATTTCTTTACATCATTTATTTTGCAAAATGTTTATCAGTTTAAACTTGATTAATATTTTTAAAATTTAAAAACAAAAATAGTTCTTCAATGATTCTTTTAAAAATTCTGAAAAATAAAATGCTATTTTAACTGGTGAAATTATGCGAATGATTACTGGATTAATAATTTATGATGTTACTGGATTAATAATTGTGGATGATTACTCGATAAATTACTGGATGAAGTATGTGCCATTCCACAAGCGAAAAATGGACAATTTGTTATTCAGAAAATCATTCCTAAATTGAACTAATAAATTAAGTTATTCATTAAATTAACGTGAATTTAAGTTAGTCATTCATTTAATCTGCTGCCAACATTCTTTGCAATGAATTCTCCAATCCTGTTTTTAATGTTCCAAATTTAATTGTAACAGTCATAAAAATTTAAAAGCTATCAGTAGAGAGCCATTTTCCCATTGAATGTAAACTGCAATTCATTTTAAAATTCGGTTCGTTCTTTGCGAAGTGCTATGGGCAGGGCTGGATTTTCCTATAGGCTAACTAGGCTTCGGCCTAGGGCCTCAAGATCCAGAGGGGCCTACATTCAAATTGTTAGCAAAATTAGAATGACACTATTCTAAAAATAGTGAACACTAAAACACTGAATCGAAAATAAGGTGAAGTTTTCACATGTGACTCATAAACAAACATAAAAATGTATTGGTTACGATCAACGCGTTCGACTCATTGAATTTGTTCGTTTGTATATACTAGATTGCACCAAAGTATAGTTCATACGTTCACTGATTGCTAAAATATTGACGTGCCTTATGCTACTGAGCTCTGGTTTGTTCTTACATAAATAAAGTGCAGATGGGTGTAGATTGGAACAGACATATTGATATCCCGACGTTCGGTTATATTCGTATGACTTCGTTAATATAAAATACGTGTTAATGTTATTAGTAAAGATTCTTATTTTAGGATTGCGTACACGATCATTTGATTCTCGCCTTTTGAGTTCAGTAGGTTCAATACTTTAGTGAAGTGTTTATAGACTATTGAAAAATTTTAGTACTATATATGGTGTTATAGGGGCTATATAGGGTGCTGAGAATAAATGTCCAAATAAGTGTTCGACTTTTTTTATTTATTAACAGTTCCACATTTTTTATAAAGATTAGTTCCCGTCACAACATGTTTCTTTTAACATATTGATATATATCCCAGTAATGAATGTAACCCTTTCGTAGTCTCGAAGATTTTTTCCATTCGTATTACCAGCAACTCGAAGCGATTTCAGTGAAAAGATCCTATTCACATGTAAGTTTGATATACGCATTATTTATGTTGTTATTTGCATTGTCTTCGTAGAGGAGCCCTCGAGCTTGAAGACAAATTTTAAATGTCCGGAGCCCTCGAGTGCAAAGAGTTAATTATCTCTCATGTAATTTACAAACTTAAAAATGGCAGGTGAAGGGGCCTCATAAGTGGAATAGCCTAGGGCCTCTTTTCATCTAAATCTTGTTATGGTTAATGAATGAGCGTCCGTATTAATCTCTTCTTCCCCTCCAGCCCCTCGGACGAGAAGGGCAACTTCCTGACGGCGGACATCCCCCGCAACAACTCCAGCTTCCTGAACGTGGACATCGCCACCCTGGAGTACTCGCCCAGCAGTAAAGACCTGGCGGACGCCCAGCTGCACCACATCCTCTCGGACGCCATGTGCAAACCTGTCAGGAGAGTGAGTAGATTCATTCCTTCCTTCCATGATTAGTTCGATTTCTTTGCTGGTGAAATACTCCAACAGAAGGAATTTTAATTTCAATCGTTCTTGGTTAAAATAAATGCATATTTATACAAAAACTTGACGGCTTGGATAGGACATCTCACACTTAAAATTTGGAACAGTAATCCATTAAGAAAGTAATTCAACTTTAACAATTTAACTTAAATAATAAGTTAGATTGCTAATTTAATTACTTAAATTAGCAATTTAACTTAAATAATAAGTTAGATTGCTAATTTAATTACTTAAATTAACTTTATCCGTAAAAAAGCTATTCTTCATGGATGGCCAATTGACTAGCACTCTGGCCTTTGTTACCGCAGACTCCAGGTTCGAATCCTGGCAGTGGCACGGATGCTTGTGAGTGGTTCGGAATCCCACCTTAAGCCGTAGGTCCCGGTCCTATGAGACCGGGACCTACGGCTGGATCACGGCTAGAGCGTCACAGAGCACAATCAGACATCTTCTCACCCACATCCTTCCCAAACTGTAATGGAGCAACTCAGTTCTGGACACAGTGATGTGATGTAGTAGTAGTGGTGATGGTGGTGGTACCACAGGCTCCAAGTTCTAATCCTGGATGTGGCATGGATGTTTGTGAGTGGTGTGGAATCCACTTTTTAACTGTAGGTCCTGGTCTGTTTAGCCTAAATTGTGCAAAAGATGACCGTAGAGCGACAAACCAAACCTCAATCCAAACTTGATGGATCCATGAAAAATTGCTTTTTTACGAATAAAGATCGCCTTTTACTTAAAACTTCAATAAATTCATAGTTTGTGCTTATTTCAAATTGAAATCATATGCGTCAATAATTATTTATTTCGCTGTGAAACTAAAATGAAAACTGGTTACGAAAATGCAATCTATCACGCTTGGGAAAACAAGTCCATTACAAAATAAAAATAAATAACAAGTAGTCAATGTTTAAATTATTGCTATAATAAAATGTACATAAAAGATAATAAATTGGGAAGAGCGTCTAAAATTCTTATTCAGGCATTTTAAAAACAGCATACTGTTCGAGAATCTCTATTATCATGTGTGAACATGATGTTGTCCTGGTTAGGGGTCTGTGACGCAATCAAAAATGAGGGCCAAACAAATAAAATTCCTTTGCAAATTTTCTACTTTGGGCCCTTTAACTCTTGAAATGCTTCATGATTAACGATAGCCTTCAGGAATTTTCTGGAGAATTTGGCTTTTGATTGAAGTGATTTATAGTATGATTTTAAATCACTTTTCACGTCTAGGCTTGGGATTTTAAACATTTGTATTTCCAATAGCTATTAGTACACGTAATGCGTGGATCCATTCCTTCTTCTTGGAGTTTCACATTTATCACTTTTGGCCTTTTCCGGTGCCTATTGAGCTGTAGAGTACTTCTTATTGTATTTGGAATACTTCATTCTTCATTTATGCCTAGAATTTTCAAACTTTGATACATTCTTTTGCTACTGAATGCGATAACGTTTCTTGCAGAATTTAGAATACTTCCTTCTTCATTTGCGATGACATTTATCTTACTTTTGTATATTCTTTTAGCGATTCTCGAACAATTCATTCTTCATGAAGTTCTTGCTCTGTTCAACATTGCTGTATTCATGTGGCTATTTGGATTTGGCCATTCTTGTAGTATTCCAATCAACTGCTTCCTATATCTCGTGCATTATTAAACATTGGCCTATTCCCGAGTTTATTCATCCGTTCTCGAATGTTCACACATGATAAGTTGAAATTTCCCGAACAGATTTCAGAATTTTTGTATTATTATTATTATTAATTTCGTTTATTGTGAAACGAAAATAAAAACTCGTTGTGAAAATGCAATTCATTACGCTTGGGAAAAAAAATTCATTACAAAATAAAATTTTAAAAATAGCAAATATTGAATATTTAAATTATTGCTATAATAAAATGTAAATAAAAGCAAATAAATTGGGAAAAGCGTCTGAAATTCTTATTCAGAAATTTTAACCAATAACAGACTGTTCGGGAATCTATATTGTGTTATCGACTGCTAGCGACTAGTTGTATCAGGTGGTGTAGGCGTCTGCTGCATGAAAAACTCAAATCTCTCACTTTATATTAATTTATTTTCAATATTAACAATACTTTACGCACACTACTTTAATACACAGGGCACCCTGTGCCTCTTCTACTATAATATCAATTCTATTTTTCAACTCCTTCTATTAGTTCACACTCTCCTTATTTATATCTTGTTCACATTTTCAATCTTTCATAAAATACTTTTTAGTCATCCACTCCAGTTCAAATACATTTTTTTAACTTGCAGTGGACGACACCTGATGTGAATACAGCTTTTACCAAATATTAATTCATTCCTTAAATTTAATGAATTCATTTCAGTTTTTTTTTAGATTTAAGTTGCATGTATCTAATAACAGATGGCGCCATATGAAAGAGGAAAATTTCACCTTTATTTGTAAAGGTCTTTTCTGCAATATAGTGGGGAAAAAGTAGGAATTGACATTAAAAATATTATATTACTTGTATACTTAAAAATCGTAACTACATCACATACGGTCCCTGACCGTATTCCTCGCTCAGAGGCTCTAGCGTTCTGCCTCGTCATCTCAAAATCTAACCGCTCGTACTTGGCAGTTCACACAGTACTCACACGCCTCTCGCGACAATCTAATTATAGTTAAACCTTACACTTGATTTATGTTATTCCTTTCAGAAGTACACGGGTCGCGAGGACCCGACCCACCGGCGGGCGGCCGACGAGACCCGCACCCGCCTGCAGATCCGCCACATGCTGAACGAGCGCCTGCCGCCCCGCCGCCTCAACAACCTCAGCAGCACGCCCGGCTCCAGCAAGAGGGGGGCTGCGGCGCCGCCCGACTCCTCGGAGCACTCGGAGCGCAGCACCAGCTCTGCGGACGCCAACAACACCAAGGGACTCATCTCCGGAGTCAAGAGTGAGTAGTCTTACTAATCTGCGAAACAACACGCTTCTGATAAGATCCTTGGCGATTCCTAAATGGAGTCGCCAATGATTCAACAGATGGGATTGTTTCGTTACCTTCACAATGAAGCACACCACCGTTGCCACTGAATAGCGATTTCATCGCTGTGCGCACATCCTCCGGCCTTCTGTGTGTGTGTGATACGAAGAAAAATTGTTGTATTATTGATAATTTTGACAGAGGACACAGCTGGGAAAAACAATGAGAGTTGGGCAGTGTTCAATGACTTTATTTTAGTGTGATCTACAGTTGTCAGGAGACTGAAAAATGTTTCCGTATAATTGTTAATGGTCGCAATTAAAGAAAACAACGTGAATGAAAATGCTTTTTTTTCCACCAAAAAGTAAGATTTTTTTTTTTTTTTTTTCAAAAACTCTTATTTTATTCTTCCAAATTTATTTCATCGCCTTCACTGTTATCCCCTCCGGACACAATGCACTTATGTCAACTCTTTCTTCCAATCCTCAAAAGCATGCTAAAAGCCATCGGCAGGGATGGCCTTCAAAGAGCGCGGCAATTCACGCTGAATCTCTTCAATCAACTCAAAACGGTTGTCCCCTGAGTGGTCTTTCGAGTTTAGGGAATAGCCAGAAATGGCACGGTGTGAATAAGGTGGTTGTGGAACAATATGTGTTTCGTTTTTGACGAAAAAGTCACGAAGAATCAGTGCAGTGTGAGCTGGCGCATTCAGTGTTTTCGGTACTCGTCGAGATTTGACGCGTGTGAGGCCCAAAATGGAATAGACCGATCCTTTTGAAATTCCAACACCATCAGCAAGGTCTCTCATTGTAAATCGACGATTTGTAAGCACCCAATCTTTCTTTTTTTTTTTTTTTTTTTGCATGTGAGCTTCGTCGGTTGAGGTTCGACCAGAGGGCTCTTCGTCATCAACGCGTTCTCTGCCTTCTTTGAACTGTTTATACCACATTTCTTTCCGATACAGGAATGCTCACCGAATGCCCTCTGTGACATTCTATACATTCAAAATTGAAAGCAAGTTCTTTGCTCTATGAATTCAGACCTTTCAAAATTCGCCGGAATCAGTTTTAACATCTCACAAAGCCAAGCGTAACTCAAACACTAATGAATATTTTGGCGTGAAATTTCACACAGATGTCAAGGACAGTGCCAGCAACCTGAAAATCCATAAGCCCCGGGAATTTTAAATTGGTCTTACTTTTTGGACACAGTAGTATTTGGCGATAAAATGAAAGATGTCAGATATGAACATTTCGTTCTCAATCATTCATATAAGTCACGCACAAACGGTTCAGTGCGTATGGCGTAAAAAGAAAAAAAAAACAGACTGTGTATTAATTTAAATTTCACTCTAAGTATTTAAATTCGTACTTGACCCAGTTCAGGTGACACCGTTTGTAATATTCAGCAATTCATGTCTGCTAAGGCCAGATTTATTGTGTGATATTAGTTACATTTTGTTGCTATGTGGTTTTTGTTTGATTTATCCTGATTCGTTCCATTTATGATATTGTGGAAGTTTTTAACATTCTTGTTTCATCAGTTTGATCGATAGGATGATTTTTTAAGCTACTTTTTTTAGGCTGTGTAACAAAAAGTTAATTAAAATCTTGTTTTCATGTTGTTGTTCTAATGCAACTGGCAATACAAACAGTTAATTTTTATGCCATAAGCAAGGGCTGCACCACTGTTACTCATTGAGCACTACCCTGGGGGAGCACGTGTAGGCTACGGACGCGAGTCACACTACCCCCACAACGCTCCACGATCCTGTTAGACCAGGACCTACGGCTTAAAGTGGATTCCAAACCACTACACACATCCATGGCACAGACGGGATTCAAACTCGATACCTGTGGATCGGCCATCAGGCTCCTAATCTTGTTTTCATAAAACAACTTTTTTTTTTTTTTTGCCGTAAATAAAAATGGCCACAAGAGCCTTTGTTGTTATACAATGCATTGCTCTTTTGCGTGCACCACAAGCAGTTACCAGACGAGAGACGGAAGGAAGCCATGTGATTTCACTTTGAGCATATCATTTAAGTTTCTTTCTTACGTGCCCCTCTTGAATTAAAATGTATTAATCATTTATAGTTAAGGAGTAACCCCGCATTTTCTAGTCTCATGGCTGAAAACCAGGTAGACGAACAAGACACAATTTCGAATGAAAATGCGGGCATGAAAAAATAAAATTGGACGAATGTTACATCGCCGTGATGTCACAATTCAGTCAATCTGTCGACAGCTCAATTTCAAAATATTTGGTTTCGTTTGTCGCTCTACGGTCATTTTTTGTACACGTTGAGCTAATTAGACCGAAACCTACAGTTTAACGTGGTTTCCGAACCACTAACAAAATATCCCTACCACGGCCAGGATTCGAATCTGAGGCTCATGATACTAAGGGCTTCAGGTTCAAATCCTGGCCAATCCCTGTAACATATGATAACATTGACGATAAATCTAACGAGCGGCAGATGTACCTTGATTTGCGCTGATGAGATTCATCCTGTTGAAATATGCTTCCAAGTCAACATAGGCGATTGTCCGAACTATCGTTGTTCCTCTTGTTAATAAATAAACGCGTCTTGCTTTGTCAGTAATGTTTTTCAATGAATCACTTTTGACTTCGCGATCCTTTTATGGCCACTTATTGAGTAAATGCACTGAAATGTGTCAGCGAAGATCCTGAATTTCCAATCTTTTCCGCATTGCAGAACACATCCAGCCCCCCACACTCCGCTTCAGCGTGGCAGACGACGACGAGCCTTCTGACACGCCCACCCCCATGCCCACCCAGACGGGGACGGCCAGGGAGGAGCCCCTCTCGTCCTACAGCTCCCTGCTGGACGTGTCGTCCGCACAGGAGGATGACGGGATCGTCTTCACGGTCCACGGACAGCGCACCCCCTCCCCCAACACAGATGCCAAAGGTAAGGAATGTCTCTGAATGCCTATTGAGCTGCATAATTCTTATTGTATTTCTCATACTTCAATTTCAAACTATGATATGTTCTCTCGGCTATTGAATGTGATGACTCTGCTTGTAGAATTTGGAATGCTTCGTTCACGACTATGTATATCTTACTTTCGTGTATTCATTTAGAGATTCTTGAACAATTCATTCTTCATGAAGTTCTCGATCTATTCAATGTTGCTTTGAGTTCTGCGATTGCAGAAGAGTTTTCAAAGAAATCAAAAGCTCATTGCGAGAAACTGATTAGCGGCGAGAATTTTCATACCCAAGTGGTATTATTAAAACAACTTAAGACTCTTTGGGATTCTCTGCATGTACACGCAAAGAGTTATCAAAGTTGCTACTTAATACTTTTTCAATGTATGATACTAGAATCATTAAGCGCTCGTTAGGAAATCTCTCCAGCTTATAGCACATTTTCGAAAAAAATCTTTACTTCTATTTGTTGCCCAGAGTATTGGAAATCATGCAAATATTTCTCCTTCGTTTTACATCCGGATCCGACGTCATATGCTGAAGGTATATAATGGGTCTTGACTTCGGGCAACGAATGTATAAATTGATATGTAAATCAAGTATTGTTAGCTCGATGGTCGGCCGGTTGCAGACAACATGATTTGATCATAATTAAGTTAAAACCAAAAGTATGGTTTTTGTATAGTTTTACTTTTTTTACCTTCATGGATAACAAAATTTACTGTCTTAAATTAATTAAAAATGTAGTGATTTTGGCTTCTGCTATACTCTACATCGCGGCACTCGACTAAATTTTCCAACACTATTGTTCATTTAATTATTGTTATTATCATTAGCTTTGAAACTACTTGACTTGACTTTCGTTAGCTTTTATTCAGATTGCAAATAAGGCGTTCCATTCCTTAAAATCATGCATGCTAAGCACTATGACGTTTGGGCTAATATCATAGATATACTTTCACGAGAATCCCAATCCAATTTAAAATGTGCTAATTATCATAAAGATGTCTATTTAATTTCTCAACGGTAAAAGATCGGTGCCTGCATTGCATTATATACATTATAACAATTTTAGAAATATCTGTAAATCTATTTCACACACAAACATTTTTATCATGTGTGAACCTGATGTTGTCCTCGTTAGGGGTCCGTGACGTTATCCGAAAATGAGGGTGAAACAAATAAAACTCCATTGGAAATTTTGGCGGGAAATGGTACTAGGGCCACTTAACTCTTTAAATGATTCATGAATAACGTTAGTCTTCAGGAATTTTTGCAGAATTTGGATTTTGCTTGAGGTGTTCAGCAGTATGGTTTTGAAGCACATTTGTATATCCGATAGCTATGAGTACTCGTAGTGCGTTGATCCTTCTTTTTGAAGTTTCACATTTATCCCTTTTGGCATTTTCCGGTGCCTATTGAACTGTTTAGTGCTTGTTATTGCATTTGGAATACTTCTTTCTTCATCGATGCCTAGAATTTTCCAACTTTGATATATTCTTTTTGGCTATTGTTTATGATAAACGTTTCTTGTAGAATTGGACATACTTCATTTACGACGACATTTATCTTACTTTTGTATATTATTTTAGAGATTCTTGAACAATTCATTCTACATGAAGTTCTGTGCTATATTCATGCGGCCATTCTTCTAGAATCCAATCCATCTCTTCCTATATGTCGTGCATCATTAAACGTTGGCATATTCCTGAGTTTATTCATCCGTTCTCGAAGGTTCACACATGATGAGTTGAAATTTACAGAGCAGATTTCAGCATTTTTATTATGGTTACTAAAAACACAGGTCGTGTTCATGTATACAATGTGTTCATTTTGTTGCAGATGGAACGTCGGAATCGGACAACGACGACACCTCCCTGCGCTCCCTCCCCACCCAGACGCTGACGGAGCTCCAGCTGCCCTGGAAGCGCGACGTAGAGACGGGGGTCGGGGGTCCCCACGACTCGAACACCTACGTCCACCGCCAGCAGGAGTTCCCCTCATGGGTGGACAACAGCGAGTACTACAGCTTCGAGTCTCCCAGCAACACCCTGCTGAGCCGCATCGGCGCCGCCTCGAAGCGAGTCAGTGCCCCCTCCGTGTTCGACATCTTCCAGGCGTCCAGCCCCGATGGTGCAGCGGCGGCCCCCGGCGACAGCAACACGGACTCTGCCAATACCAAAGAAGTGGTGATCGAAATCGAGCCCAACGGCGTCGCTCAGCGAAGCAAAGTGGTGCGGGAGGAGGACAGCCAGGCCACCAGACTCTGATCGACCCTCTTTCTTTCCTCTCCTAAGTCAGTATGCAGTGAGAATCGAACACTGCTTTTTCTTTTTCACGAGATAACTGGAGGTTCTGGAGTGACGAACACTTACTACAAGCATTTCATAACCATCACAGCTGTTTTCTACGTTTTTGTTTCTGTTTTGTAAATATTTTTTTTTTTAAACTTCAATAAGGAAGAAGAAGAAATACTCTTCGTCAAGTTGATTGTTTTTAGTGTAGAAATGTGTTGTTGATTTTACGGTAATTTGGTTGTCGAAAACAAATGCCCTTTCGTTTATATTTAAGCAGTCAAAGACTCAAGAGAACTAATACAGACAGTAAGATTATTGCAAACATTTTTAAAGGAAAAGCTTATCTCTAGATATTGGAAGGCACGCGAATTTGAATTCGGGATAGCAAGAAATAAAAGATAGAATCCATAACTAAAAAAGTATTTATTTTATAGATCGACACTGTTCCAGTCTCATAAAACAAAGATTTAAGCCAGCCTCTTGACTCTAAAGATACCGCTGTTGAAACATAGCATTATAAGATAATTAGGATGCATGGAAAATATGTTTTAAGCAATGAAATACAAGGCCAGCAGTGTGTTGCATAAAAAAAAAAAAAAAAAAAAAATGATGCACTGCATTTCCTCAAAAATAACTGAAAGGTGCTTCGTTTTAAAATACTCTTGGCGTTGCTTTGTTCGCATTAACAGAAGAGCTTAACGGTTCCACAAATTATTGCAGGCTTATTTTTTAAGCGTTAGAAAAATCGAGCTTTCATCCTATTTACACGATTTTATATTCCACACGGCAATTCCTTGTTCGACAAAATAAAATGAAATGCCCAGCTGGGGTTAAAAACAAATCCTAGACCTGCTTCTTTTAAATTCCAACGACCAGACATCTGTCGCCATTTTTCTTTTTAAAAAATCCTAAAATGAGCTGATGGAATAACGAGCTGATAGACCACGCGATTTTGTGACTGACTACTGTGAGGTACAAAGGGTGCTATAGTATTGGAACATTTTGTACATAACTTAACAATAAGTGGATGTGATATTTCTGCTAGAGGAATGGATTCACTGTAACCGCCAGAAATAAATTGGTACTCTATCGATGGTGCACGAGAGAACTAACTATTTTCGAATACCTGTGTTTATGTGAAATTAAACTACAAGAGCGCACGTTGTGATTGAGAATCTATATTTGAAAAGTCTTAAAAGGTCCAGTAGTAACTGAGATGTTACTCGATTATTTTCTATAAACAAAATTTGTACATAGGGTGTTGAAGTAACCGATTTGCAATGAAATATTCCAAAGAAAATTTCATTGTGTCGTTTTCGATTCAAAGTTTAAAAAAACCACGTTAAGTTTCATTTGCAAAGTGAATCTATATGGATGGCATGTTGTTTATGAAACAATTATTTGACATACCTAATACTCTAGGTATATCAAGTAATTATCAGGCTATTTAAGAAACCTTTCAAAAAAATTTTTTTTTTTTTTTTTTTTTGTAAATGAACACTATTTGCTTTCAAACTTGCTCTATGGAATTCATAATGAATGAAATCGTCATGCATTTTTAACATGAAGCGTAAAATTTAGTTTCGTAGTAAAATAAAAATAGGAATTAGGATCTTTACGAAACTTACGCAGAAGAAAAGTGCGCAGATTGTAGACAAGGGTCATTTTAAATAATTAAAAACCTAGAGATAAGTACAGCAGTTCCTCTCTGTTTGAAATCGGCAAAAGCTCGTTTTAATACCGAATAGAATTCCAAGCCAATGATTCATCCAATGCTGCAGAATTTCTTCTTCTACAACAAAAAAAAAGTCCAATTTGCTTGAGCTTCCCTTCTTCATTCACTACTGTGATTTCGATTCCAAGAGCATCTTTGATAGCATACAACAATTTAGATCTCCAAGAGATTGTTCCTAGTGCATATTAGATCGAAATGATTTAACAAATGCGAACACCGTCCTTCTATTCAATGGAGAACTTCTTTTATTTATGTAGTGTGTACATATATATATTTTTGCTTTGTTACATACAGTTTTTTTTCTTTTTGCTGTACATATTTCTGCTTGTGTTGAATACTAGTAAAAAAAAACGAAATGTAGCTCCTGTAATGCTGCCTGAAATTGTTTTTAGTGTAAAATTCTATGGTTGCCATATCAGCAGTTTGACTTCTTTAGACTAACTGCAGTTAAACTGTAGCAGTTGTTATGCGCTCAGTAGAGAGAAACAAGTGTATTATTAGAATTTATTTTATCATTCCAATGAGACATGTAATAAAGTGTTGAACAAAACTTAAGTGTCGTGTGTCACATTCTTGCATTGCAGAACCACCCTTCACAACAAACGATGATACAAACCAGTGCAATAAGTTCTCGTTAATCCGGCATTCGATAGTTCGGCAAATTCTGTAAAACGGCACCGATAGAACCTTCGCTTTCGTATGGATTCGGGTGTTTGCTGACTTGGACAGCCAGAAGGCAACACAGAGCTACCAGCATTTTCACCCTATGTTTATCGCAGTTTTTGCTTCTGTACAGGCCAATCCCTTTTGGACAACGACCAAGGGGAAGACCAAAAAAAATAAAGTCAGAGTTTGTCAGTCGACCCCATATTATGAAATCAAAAACTGAAGGTCCACCGCTAAGAGGAGAACAGCCTGGTTGGATCTTTTAAAGAAGGCCAAGGCCCACAATGGGCCAGTTATGGTTATGACAGGGTTTTCTGGCACAGTGACATCTCCCAGACGGCCGTGTTGTCAGATTAAAGAGAGCTTACTGAACTTCTGTCACAAATGAGTTAAAAAAACATTCAGCTAGCTGTTCTATCTGGTGGATGGGCGAAACGGCAGATACTGGATTTCAAATGGTTCGGAGGAAAAAGTATAAATTTTACACGCATTTTAAAAATGATATTGGATACTATCAAAGATATTAAACAAAACCAATGAGAAGTGAAAGAATGACAATGAGGAATTTTCGTGCGACACGAAAATTCCTCCATGATATACCAATATGCTATCACTAAACGGGTCCATGCTGTAAAGATGAAATTACAAACAGCAGCCTTCTTTGTGTTAACAAATAAAATGTTTATTTCAGATATATTAACTACAATTCTCCAATCAACGTGTGTAACATTTTTTTAATTGCTTAGTAAAAATAAATTCTAATTTGAAAGAAAATTTTAATTGAAATTTATAATTTTCTATATAATTAATTTTATAATTTGCTAAGGATTTCTTAGTTTTTAGTGTTTAATATTAGACTTAGTGTTTAATATTAGAGTTGTATATGTATGGTAATAATTGGAGCGAGGAAAAAAAAAATTATAACAGTTAAAAAAAATCATTTATGTTAATGCAAAGCATCAGAAAAAAATTACCTCAGTGCTAATTTCTGGCATTTCCGATTCAATTTCACATCCATCCTTCACTTGTTTTAAGTCAGGTTGGTTCCACGAGGTTTTATAACAATATTCTTAATTGTGTTTCTGTTGTTGTTGATGAAGAGTATAAGAAGATCAAGCGGTCCTCGTGAATAATATTGGCTATGTTGATTGCCAGCTCGGAGTATCAGTCCTCTTCAGAAGGATGGTCCAGACAATGCATGGTGGCTGGGACAGGATGAGGAGTCAGCTCGACATCAGGGCAGTTGACACATTTTCGGTATTTTTTTTAACGCCATCAGAAGAAATTTTCATCTTATTGTAGTGCTTCATCCGTAATCGTGGGAGTGTAGTAGCCATTCTTCTGTCGGCAAATTGTGATTTTCAAGATGCTATTACTATCCTTCTTGCATCACGAGCATTTATTCAAGTGCCACTTAATGCAAATAGATGGAAATATTAATTGATTTTTTTCTCTTAAAATCAATGTAAATGCTTGTTTTGTTGTGTTTCTGTTGTTGCTGTCGTATCCCCTGAAGAGTACAGGAAGATCAAATACTGTGGTGCTCCCGAATACTATTGGCTATGTTGATTGCCACTTCGGAGTATTAATTCTCTTCCGAGGGAGGGTCCAGACAATGCATGGCCAATCAAAGACATCAGAAGAAATTTTCATCTTTTTGTGGTGCTTCGTCCTTAATCATGGGAGAGAAGTAGCTGTCTTTCTGTCGACACATTGTGTTTTTAAAGATGCAATTATTGTCATTCTTGCATCGTGGGCATTTATTCAAGTGCCACTTAACAATGCAAATGGATGGAAATAACAAATTTTTAATTGATTTTTTTTTCCCTCTCAAAATGAATGTAAACACTTCTCTGAAACTTGGAAAGCACATATTGGATACAAAATGCATCTTGGATTATAGAAGTAATCATTTTATTTAATTATTTTTTTAAATTCACTGTTAATATAACAATTATGTCACAAGGTTGGAGTTGTTGTTGTTTTATTACTAAAAGGAAAAAGATATGCAATGGTAATTTGTGTCATTTTTTGCTTAACTCATAAACAAGGAAATCTCACTCAGCTTGCATCATTACTGAACTATAAACATTCACCATTTCATGGATATTACTGTAAACTATTAAATTTACTCAAATGGATTCAGTATATCTTGTTCAAAAGAATGCATAATTTTAGTTATACATAATTTTAAATTATACATTATACATAACCTTAATGGAGAGTTTTTACTTTATTTTTTTTCAATGTGGGTTTGTGTATTATTTTATATCTCATTAACCCATAACATATTTTAGAATTGAATGAATGTTCAAAAATGTGTATTATAATTGCATGATAAAAAATGAAGTTAATTATATCATAATTCAACTTAAAAAAATAATTTGTGAAAATGTTTTAAATAATTTGGACTAAACATATATACAATTAATATCTGAACAATCATACAGGTTTTTTTTTTTTTTTTACTAGATTATTTAAAAAATCATTAAGAAAAGAGCAAACAAACTTGTGTTCAATCATTTATTTAACAACAACAAAACATAAAATAAAAAAATGTCAGTATATAAATTGTTCATAATATATATGTGCAATTCAACTTCCTGTCATCATTCAGTTCCACTTTGAGCACAAAAATTAATGATCGAAAAGAAAAGTGGCCAAATATAAACAAATGTTTTTACGTATTTAAAGTTTTTTCAATAAATTGAATATTTGAATAATAATTTGATAAATAAAAATTAGATAAATTGAAAATTTATAGTTAACTTTTAAAGCTTTTAAAACCACAGTGACTAAAGGTAAAAAAACATGACTGAGAGTGTCTGGTCTAAATAGAATTAGGAACAATGGTATCTTAAAAATTCTCACTTGGTCAAAAGATCATAATTTTTTTTTCCTTCCACATGAGTTCATAAAAAAAAAAAGCTCATTGCCATCTAATAATTCCTCGAACGAAACAGTTCGCTCTCCAAGTTGTCACAAATCCTGTTCATCATAGAGTTGAATTCCTGTGGTTTATCTGCATAAACGTGATGCCCTGCCCCTTCTATAACCTGTAAAATTCATTTTTAAAAAATTGCATACACAAGTTTAAGCAAAATTATAAATGAAAATAATGACTAAATAATAGCAATTTATAAATTGCTAATGCTGTTCTGAAAATTTATATTAAAATATCTATTCTACATCTCTTATTTATGAGTTTCTCTCCATTTTCAAAACCTTATTTAATTTTTATTGATAGCTTTTGGTCCCAAAGATACTCTAATGATACATTGCCAAATATTTTCCCCTGAAAATACTACCCCAATGAGCTTTTTTTCATTCAAGGGCTTATACACATGCAAAACACAATAACATGCAATATTAAAGTGATTCTCCCATTTCAACTTGTAAAAAGAAATAATAGTTATACGTACTATTATGATTTCATAATAGTATATATAATACTATACTAGACATATAATGGCTTCAAGAAGAAGGCCATTTTCAGGTTCATGGGAACACTTTAATTTTCATTTACAAACATTAAAAATATATATATATATATATATATATATATATATATATGCATACAGAACTCTATTTACACAAAAATGAAAATTAAAGATAATTTGATTCACAAGTAAGTTCACTCCAAAGACAGACTTTCAGAGTTTTCCAGTCTACATTGAATCTATTTTACTAGGTCTACGGCAGACCTAAATTATCATACAGCGTAATACACAAACCACAAGGGGCTCACTTTGAAAACAGGCGGAAACTCTGACCTGTTCAATTACTTCAGAAAAATAAAGACAACCACTTCTTATCGACGTTGCAGAAAGCCCTTTAAGAAAATCCTTCAAGAGGGGAGGGGGTCAGCTTCCTTCACATCTCATTGGAGTAGACACTTTCAAAGCCCATGGGCTAGCACCCATCACGATGCAACGACTCAGAGTGTAGTCCATATTCCATCTATAATTATTTCGACCTGTGAAGGTCGTGCAAAAGACAATCGCAAAAATATCATCCCTGCATATCTGATATCAGATTTCATTGATGCAATTAGTGTTTTTGTACTAATGAGACAGCAGTTCTTATTAGTACAAAACACTAATTGCATGTGATATAACTCCCCACAACACTGCTTATGTGCTGTCAAATTTCAGTGATGGGTTGTTATTATATACTTGTTAAAAAATGTGTATTCCTCTCTCATGAGAATGGAATGCTACAACTTTTTCTGAGGGGAAAATGCTACAGGACCAAAAACTACAGCCTTATTGATCACTTTACTATCGTTTGAAATAATATATGCAGCATACGAATTCATTAAGTGAATCAGAGCAGTGCATTCATCTCCAATTATAAAGATATTGCGACAAAAATAAATCTTAATTTGTATACAGTACTCAATGAAAACATATTAAGAGAAGCAAATTGTCTATATATTATATTTGATTTTTTTTACTTCGAAAATTACAACTATGCATTATGCAGAGCTGATATTAAAAGCAGGAAATTATGGAAATTTCTTTTTAATTTACACAGAGAAAAAATAAATAAATAACAAAATAAACCTAATAATTCTAATTAATATAATAATCTATAATTTATAAAATAAATCCAGTACAATTTTTCCCAACCTTAATATATAATATTATATTCAGCCTTAATAATTTTCTTTGCACACTTGTGGAGAAAATTCATGATATGTAGAAAATAATTGTGAAAACTCACTTGTACATCCACAAAGGAGTTGAGCCTGGAATATTTTATCTGTAATCCAGGCTGCCTGTTAATCCATGAACGAGACCCATACACAAAAGTTATGGGAATTTTCCAGTCTAAATTATTGAGCCTGTACATCATGGGATATTTGGCCCAGCCAGACTTGTCTGTCATAGCTTTGAAAGCAATTTCACCACTGAAATATAATTTTTTTTTTTAAAAACATGACTGCATTGTATTAAATAAATGACATTGAATTGTATTAAATAAATGACACTGAATTGTATTAAATAAATGACACTATTATTGTAATTTTGTCAAAATCATGCCTTTTTTTAATTATAATTTTTTTTTTTTTAAATTTATAACAAATAATCACAAAATGCATAACCATGAGCACTTAGGATTCTAATTCAGACTTTGTATCTTACAGTTTTTTTAGAGCAAAATATGAAGCAAAATCTAGCAACAGAAATTGTACATATACTCATTTTAAGTACCTAAAATAAATTATTTAATTTAAATTTTCATCTGAAAGAAAATTTACATTGAATATTAGTTTAAAATTAATTTTTTAAAAATTTTAAAATATACAATATTATTCAATATAGTAAAAATCAGTAAAACTACTTAATACACTTTTGATTCACCACAATAGAACATGAAAGGCAAATTTGAAGATTCACATAAAATTAACTATTAAAAATTTTTTAAATTATATTTCTAGATTTAAAAATGAATACACCTATTTAATTAAAAGAATTTATACACAGTTTTCAGTTACTTTAAAAAACAATATTACATACTTAATGTTATTTAAATATAGCCAGAAAATAATCTAAATAAAAAAATAATCATCATTGGCGCAACAGCCCCGTGGTGGGCCAAGGCTTTATGGAAAATCTCGAGATGAGATGTTTTTTTTTTATACAGGGTATAATTATAAACCTAAGATGCCCACAATGCCATTTATATCTTCAACACAGGTGTGTAGTCACAAACCTCTCCATAACTGTTCATAAATATTCAAAATGCACATGTTTAAATATCTAGTGATTTATTTTTAATAATAATTTAATATATACGGATGCTTGATAATATGACACGGTTAGAATCCTGAATGTACCAGATTAAGGAGAAGTTACTGTGTTAGCTTTTTTATGCATTTTTTTCTTAATTCCACAATGATTTGTTTTTCACCCTACATATATATATATATTGTGTCTACTTTAGTAAAATTTGTGCTTTCCCTATTGATGTTTGCATACATTCCATGATCATTGCTGAATCCCTCCGAATTTTTTTTTTTTTTTTCTGATTTTCTAATTGATTTTTCTGATTTCTGATTTTTCTATTTTGATGCATGAAAAAATTTGTAAAACAAAATGATATTTAATAACACGAGAATAAAAAAATTATCATTCTAATTTCAAGAAATTTTTTAAGACAAAAACTATAGACAATGTAATCAATCCATTAGATGTATCAAAATAAGGTTTAGATTCTTTAAAAATTAAATAGCAACAATATTTTGATATTTTCAATTACATACTAGATAAAGAATAGTAAACTCAGTGGGAAAAAGTAAGACACAGAGAACTCTAGTTTTTAAATTATGATGCAACACACACAGATATATATATATATATCCATATATATATATATATATATGTATATATATATATATATGCAAGCACAAAAGATGTTAAGTTTAAATGTAATGCTTTATACCAGTGGTTCCAAAGTCAAAATTTTATGAAATTTAATGAACATTTGCTTTGAATTTATATTTTTAATCTTTTTACATATGACCGTGAATTTGAAATCTGATATCCAATTTTATTTTTACTCATATTTGTTCTCATAGTAATTGCACTTTCAAACAAAATATATCAATATTTGATATACCTACAGGTTTTTTAACATATCATAAATACAAAATTTTGCTTAAATAAAATTCATAGTGCATTATTTAAGTATTTAATATGTGACAATTATCATCATGTAAAGGTAATTATCAACATTGACATATGGTGATACAAATAACCTTTATCTGTGAAAATCAAAGATAAAATAGAGAGAGTGGAGAAAACCCTTGAAAATAATGACAATTGCACATGAAAAATTATATATATTATTAATACTAATTTTTGATACTAATAACATTTATCTGTAAAAATCAATAATAAAATAGAGAGCAAAGGAAACTCTTGAAAATAATCAAACTTGCACATGAAAAAATTATGCATACCTTGGATTTTGAACATTGCAATGATAAATGTACTGTAAAATGCATTCAGGATTACTCATAAATCGTCCATATTTTTTTAACAAGTCACTTCGAAAATGGCGAACTAAAGAAGGTCCTAAACAGAGAATGAGAGGAAATATATTATTCTACTCATAAACTTATTTAAATATGTTTAAAAATTATTTCAGATTTAATATTTAAATTTCAGATAATTTTAAAATTGAAAAAATTATTATTTACTAATATTAAGCATAAAATAATTTTTCAAGCATTTAGTTTATAATTTTAAATTAAATTATATTCAAGAAAAGCATTACTAATGAATAAATGTTGAGAAAATTTTAAAAATTCAATAATAAGCGATGAATGAAAAGTGCTGGTCGAAAGAATTTACACATCAAGTAGAATTCATGCACTGGAAATGATACTTGTTTAAATTGAACAATTTAGAATCATTTTTCATTATTTGTAGATGATAATACATGAATAAAATTGATTTTTAAACTGGCCATTTTATTAAAAAAGGTCATTATATATCAAAAAACCTAATGGATTAAGAATAACAATTAAAGTGTAAATTAGTATGTATAAAAGAGAAAATTGTCAAGTTCCTAAAATTATATATGTTTTGTGAATAGGAAAGACCTTTTTTTAAAGTAAACTTTCATGAAATTGAGACAAAATAAATAGACATTTAAATTTTCATATTAGAAATTAAATCAACAAAAACAAGAAGAATCGCATTTCATAAGGAAAATTGAGACATATTTAAAAACATAAAACAATTTCCTTAAATGACTCACCATTGTGTTCAAATTAAATAAAATGATGCAATTTATTCAGTAAAATATTTTTGTCTCTTTGGTATTACATTTATCTGTCAAAATGTTTCCTTCTTCCCTTTACACTTCTGAAGGTTTCTTGATTTTGAAATTCATTTATTCAGTTCATTTGTAAGATAAAATTTTAATAATTACATTAAACATCCCTAATTTTGCTTCCAAAACAAAAATGTAGGCAATTCTGAAATATCATTATTGTGCAGAAGAATCTTACTATTAAAATCTTATCCTTGAATAATTTAAATAATAATCTTAACTAAATGTTTACATAAATCATTAAAACTATTACAAATATAAATAAAGTTCAATTATCAAAACTATATAAAATAAAAATGTCAAAATTTCATGACATTTTTTAATCATACATACAATTAGAAAATACATAGTTGCTTATAAGGATTTTAGAATTTTGCATGTTTTTAATTTATCCAGGAGCAATATTTTATATAATCTAATAATTGAAATAAAGTTAAATAAATGTTTTTAAATGAATTATATAAACCTAATAGGATCAAATATGTATATTATACCGCACATTATACATTTACTTGCATACAATTAATTCAATATGTATGTGTGTTAAGTAACTTCTACTAACTGAATGAAAGCACATTTTCAAGTAGGTCTAAGATTTTGAACTGAAAACTCTGCAATATAAAATAAATAACAATTTTTACAAGCAAATCATACCTATTGCCTCCATAATCCTTATACTTTTAATTTGCTGAATACCATAATAAATTATTGGAGCAGAGATAAATCAGGGTTGGCCAACAAGCCCTCTTTGATCACACTTTTACAAAATATATTTATTTTATGATGGCCAAAGTAGTGGAAACCAATGTATTAAAAAAAAATTCATTATGTATGCCTCCATCTATTCAAAAATTAACTGTCGAAATTATGAGAAAAAATTAACTTTTGATATTAAAATAATATTCTTACGCAAACAAATATCGCACTAGCAAAATAAATATTTTTCAATGATTTCATTTATATTTATGTATTTTTTATATTTCATTTTTAGTGTTATATATTTCTTTACAATGTACGTTTAGTATCATTGTTATTATATTATCCATGTTTACATGTAAGAATAATGGTAAACACAAAAAAATAATAACTCATTAT
>BPLR01015102.1:42500-113242 GCA_021605095.1 Caerostris extrusa
TAAAAAATACTTTCCATTGACTTTCAACTAAACTTTAATAGGTGGTTGGATAACCCTTACGTCTGAGAACCTCTATTAATCGTTTGGGCATAGAATGGACGAGTTTGGAGGTCTCCTCAGAAGAAATGTTATTCCATTCTGTGATTATCACTCTCTTTAACATTTCTTTTGAGGTAATCTTGTGCTGTCGAATTTTTCGCTCCAGCAAGTCCCATAAATACTCAATGGGGTTAAGTCCGACAATTGTGGAGGAGAATGCAATTGATTTTTGATATTGTACAGAAGCCAGTGCTAAACATTATGGGCACACACATACATACATATATACACACACACATACATATATATGCCCAACTACAAAAATGTTGTTAACTTATATTTGGTAGTTATTTAAATAGAATAACAAATTATTAAACATTAAAATAATAACCAGTGTTAAATATTAGTAAAATTTATAAATTAAAATAATTTTATAGCATGAAAACTTCAAACAAATAAAATATTACATAAATTAAACTGAGTGATGCATAAATTAAACTGATCAGTTTTTTATTGCTATGTTAAATACATATTTAATGCATCTCTGTACAAGAATCTTTTTTAAAAGCATCTATTGAACAATATTATACTAGAACATTATAGACATCTATTGAACCAACGAATCATTCTCAGCAAATTTCAGAATAATAATAAAATTATAAAGATAAATTTATGAAATTCAAAAATAAAATTGCAGATTCTAAAATCTACTAGAAGACCAAATTAAAATTTACTATATTAAAAATAAAATACTTACAAATGAAAAATTGCATCTCAGCTTCTAAAGCATCTGAGCTGAATGGTGGACGAGAACTTAAGCCAAAACCCAATAAATCGATAGCATAAACAGGGCGCGAGGAAGACAAACTATCCAAGTTCATCACCCATACTCCACTGCCACATGCAAATCCATGCAGCAAAACTAATGGCGTTTTATTTGAATTTTTATTCAAAGATACAGTTCTAATAAAACTATCCACTTTTTCACAGCACTTTCCAATATTTGTGTACTCTATGTTATGGGAGTGTTTCAGATCTGAAAAAATAACAAAATTAGTTCATTTTGAAAATATCTAATTATAATAAAAACACAAATGAAGCAAAATTAACAAAATATATAGCCCAGCTTGTTTGCCTTTTTATTTTATAAGTGGTAAACTATATAAAATATATATATATATATATGTGTATAATGTTCTAATGCAGCTGCAAACACTTAGACAGTTGCGTTAAGGCAAGCGTTGCACTGACATTACTCACTCAGCACTACCCGGGAAGTGTGTGTAGCTAAAAGATAAACTACAGGTGCAGAGTAACAATACCCCCCCGCAGTGCTTTGCGATCCTTTTTGACAGGGATTTTTGGTTTAAAGTGGATTCGAACCTACAAACATCCATGCCACTGCTGGGACTCAAACCCGAAACCTGGATACCGAGAGTCAGAGCACTAACCACTCGGCCATTCAGCCCATAAAATAATACATATATTGTTCTTGCAACAAAAAGAAAATTAAATTTAAAAATATTTTATATTATTTATTGTTCATCAAATAAAGTAAATCTTTTTTGCAATTTATCTGCAAGTGAAAATCTGTTGACAACTTTTTTAACTCAGCATACAACGTTTTTGTATTTCATATGATGCATATTTCTAACTAATTCATATAAAAAACTCCCTTAAATATAAGAAAATATAAAGTAAAAGAAACTTATTTCCTTCATAGAAATATAATTGAGGGAAGTCTTACATTTAACAATAAATTGGAAAAATTATTTTCTTGGAAAAGAAAATTAAGGAAACGTCCTTCACGACAAAAATTCTTCAAATTCAATAGTCTAGCTGTAATAAGTTGTATAAAAATTTGATAAACTATTTTTAATTTATTTAATTATTTAATACTCTTTCAAAAAAAAAAAAATATTTTACTATTATTATTATTATTATTTACTATTATTTTTTACCATATAGGCCATTTTTTCTAAATAAGTATAAAATAATTAAAAAATTTCAAATAATTATAAATTAATAAAAATAAATATAATTAAATAATGAAAATATTTTTTCTAAATAATTATAAAACATAAAATTCATTTATATTTTTTATATTATAAATGACTATAATATAAAAAAATTATAAATGAATTTTCTACATAATTGTAATTATAAATAAAAATAATTAATAAAATGTAATACAGCATACTGTATATATATATATAGTTAAAAAAAGTTTTATACTAAAAATCATTAGTTTTAAATATGCACAAATAATGATGGCTATACTTACTGCTCAGAACTTCTTTTTCTGCATTTTCAAGCGTTTCTTTTGAAGTAGGACACCAACAAAACCACCGTAAAATCCAATTCGGACATAGTTTAGAAAAAGTATTTGGAATGAATTGTACAATGCAGGCTAGTAAATAGCCGAAAAATTCAGCTTTAGAAAACTGGGAAATAGTAGGATGGGGCAGCCTGCAAAAAAAAATTGAAGTAAGGAAAGATACATATAAAAAAATTATTTTTTTTAAACTCTTATAATTACATATTGTTATACTTACATATTTTATAATGTAAGTCCCATAAATGCAGGTAATTTTAATTAAAATCACAAGAATAACTAATAATAACTATAAAATCTTTTTTTTTTTTTTTTTTTTTTTTTAGTTTAGTGTGCTATGTACTAGAAAAATAAATTTACATAACGTGAATGTTCACTATTAAATAAAAATATTATTCCACAAGAATGGATGAGACAAGTTTCTTTGCAATTTGAAAATGCTACTTTTTAGAAATACAATAACATTAAAACTTTTTGTAACTGGAGAAAATTATATTGTACACTTTAAAAAGCAAAAGTGTCACCTAATCCAGCGTGGTCTTGGAATTCTTTGATACACTTTTGGGTGACCTTCTGGTTGAATTTCTCTTATATGACCATTTGCCATGTTGAGTATATAAATAATTTATAAATAAACAATTCATACGATAATGTTTTTTGCTCCTTACATTTCATAACTTTCTAAAATCACGTGAAAAATAAAGCATGATTGAAAGAACAAACTACTGAGTTTTGCGTCATAACCAAATGATTATCAAAACTTATCACAAAACTTTCCCTCTATCTCAAGAACGTTTAAAAAGTAAACATTCACTTTCCATTAAAATAAAAAACACATGCTTATCAATACTTCCAATCGCGAATGAGCGGAAAAAAAAAAAAAAAAAAAAAACACGAACAGCTGATCCTTGACGTATTTCCGGAAAGAACAGAAACTTTTAAATTATTTTAATAAATATCACAGTGATTTTGTAATAAAATATGAAAGGGTTTTCTAAGGTATTTTCAGTATTTAATTCTTTATTAAAATTATATTCTGTTTTGGACTACAGAAGATGAACTTTACAGCTTTCAACCTTGATCTATAAAAATTATTATTTTTAAATTTTTGAAAAATTTTACGAAGTTTTATTAAAAACAAACTTTTACATCTTCATGAGCAAAATGATTTTTTTTTTTTTTTTTTTTTAAATTTTAAAAAAGATGTTATTTTCGCACTAGAGTCACCTGCAGCATTACGCAAGATCTACAACAAAATATAATCAAAGAAAAAAAAGAATTGCAAACAATTGAATCAAACTATAGTAGTAAATAAAGTTTGTTTACTAATATAAGACGCATGGAATTGTGGGAGAGAAAGTGGAATCATGAGGAAAAGTGGATAGGTTACCCATCTATGCAATGTAGCTTGTCCTACCAACATTATATACGTTTTAAAAATTTCAAGATATTTTGTTGCTTTTTATTTATTTTTTGAAACAATATGAATTTACTCGTTTTCAACTCAAAGATATTCAATTTTTGAAAAAAAAAAAAAAAAAAAAAATACGTACATATATATATTATTGTTTTCTTGAAATAAGTTTTGTTTTTCTAATAAATCATATAAAGTTAGTAAACTGAAATTTTCATCTAATCTTAATTTTCGAATTCCTATATATTTTTGTTAAAACTTTAAAAAAAAAAAAATTATCTTTCAAATGGTGTTATGTAATATTTTGACAACAAAATTTTATTAAATATGAATTCAACTGAATTTCAAGTTCAACTGTAATTTTTTAAAAAACTTGATTTGTACAGAAAATGAATCCAACTTCATTCTACGCCTCATGTATTTCCGAAAGCAGATCTTGCATCTTCTCCCCATCAAAAGTAAAAACAAGTTTTGAAAACAATATGGAGAACCCGCGCACGTTTACACAACGGGGATTCCAATGTCAGAGAAAGGAAATTTTGCTCATAATAAGTATGGCTGCGACGATGGTGAGACGTTAGACGATACATCTCTGGTAAAAGTTGTTGACCACGATTATCCAAATAATACAGAAGTAATTATTTGTGATTCTACTACCGAGAACGTTGATTACATCAATTCAATTCAAGATGGCTTCCAACAATCAGAATTACTGTGCGATTTTGTTTGTGATACCGGTCTTCAGTCTGATGAACTTCCTTTGGAAAATTCACCAATGGAAGTCGAATCTATTCAGGATTCGGACAATCATATCAAATTTCAGATTCTCCTGGATCAAATTTTACATGTAAAATTGAATCTTTTTCAGTTATTGAAGGTTTGGTACCTGGTTTTGACGAACAGATAGGTGACTATTTACTGTCAGATTTTCAGAAAGTAAACAAATCGGAACATGAAGATGATTCCCATTCTGTGGAAGAACAAGATAAAGTTATGTCTGAAGCAATATCGGAAATTGCAAAAGACTTTTACGTTTGAAGATCTTTTACCTGGAAACTTTCAAGTAGGAGAGAAGTCAAATGCAAATAATAACCTTGGTGGCAATGATAATGGTAACATTGGTGATTTATCTCTTGGTGAATTTGAAAAATGTGATGACCTTCATTCTCCAGGTTCCTCATTGGATCTAAGCGAACAACTGCAAGATAGTGCTCATGGTTTTGAGCTTGTCAATGGCCTGGACATGCTTGCATCTCCTTCACAATCTACAGATCAAACTTTAGATGTTGATATGTCTGTAAAATATGCAGCACTGAAAGATAATGGCAAATTCTTTGTGAATGCTAAGCAAGAATTTGATTTCAAAAAAGAAATTCATCCATTAATGTCAGAAGATTCTGATAACTGTGACAGTTCCCTTAACAATAATACTGCAAATGATGAAGATATGAGCTTGCAAAGTACATATAAATTTGAATCAACAGATTCCGATTGTGTGTCACAAATCAATAATATGTGTCAGCTAGGTGAAGAGCTTATTTGCGGTATACCTACAGTGAGAATTTCTGATGTCGAAACTATTGACATTTCTGATGTGAATCAGAATTGCTCTACTGCTGGTGCTGTATTGATTACTCGTGATAAAGCTTCGAAAAGATGCAGATTGTTTTAACACTTGATCAGGGTCAACAAATTTATGACATTGATACAGAAAGCATAGGTGCAAATGAACAATCTTTAGATCTTGATCTACAAAAGTACTCTTGCTGAAAATCATTTTCAAGATGATGAACCTCATTCTGTTGAGCTTATTGGTGGTGATAATCAAGAACTGGAATATTCTATTGATCAGGAATCTGACAAAAGTAATGATTTCTTTGAAGAGGATGAAACCATGTCCTTCATACCTTCAACATTTGTAGAACTCGTGTCGGATATACCTGTTACAGCTACCAAAGGAAGGAAAGGAAAGACCTGGGTTTGTCCTATTGATGGCTGTGGCCAGATTTTGGATAAAGAATGTAAATTAAGAGTTCATATGATTAGTCATAAAAGTGGCTCTAGACCTTTTAAATGTGAATTTGAAGGTTGTGATTGGGCATTTACTACACCTTATAGATTACGTAGACATGCTGAAACTCATTTCGGATCAAAAGACTTTATTTGTGATTTTGAAGGTTGCAATAGAAAATTTACAACTGTATATAATTTGAAAACGCACAAAAAGCGACATAAATGGCCGAATTCCTTAATTTGCCCATCAAAAGACTGTAAGATGAGTTTTGATAATCGAAGAAAGTTAGAACTGCATCTTAGAGTTCATAAAGAAGTTGAAGCCCCGTATAAATGTAGTTTGTGTGGTAAGCAGTATTATTCAGCAAATTGTATAGCCTCTCACTACCGTACCCATCAATATAATGCTGAGGATTTCAAGTGTCCTTTTAGTGAATGTGGAAAAGTATATGACAAAATATGCCGTCTAAGACAGCATATCAGACATCATACTGGTGAACGCCCTTATACCTGTCCTGCAGAAGGTTGCCAGTGGAGCTTTATGAGTGCTAGTAAATTGACAAGACACATGCGTAAGCACACTGGTGAAAGGAAATTCGTCTGCACTGAGCCAGGCTGTGGTAAATCATTCATGCGACCTGAGCATTTAAAGGGTCATGTTGTGATACACTCTGGCGATAAACCGTTTCATTGTCCTCACGAAAACTGCAATGCTAAATTTACTGCTAAATCTAGTCTTTATGTTCATGTTAAAAAGCACTGCCCCAGTGTGTTGAAAGTAGTCTACCCATGTCCTGTTAAACCATGTGTTAAGAAATACAACAGCAAGGCAACTTTAAAGCAGCATTTGCAGAAGTTCCATCCTGAAGCAATTGGTGAGGGCAAGGAACTGAATATTGCTGAGAAATTAGAGTTAACCATGCCTGTGTCATTAGTGAATCAAAATTCTGAAAATTCGTCGGGTTATCTGGAATTGGACGATGGCATGACTGATGATCCAACTGCAGGGTTACAGTTTGAATTGTTTCAAAATTCTCTCATGCAAGATGATGAGGAATCTTCCTTTTCTTTAGGTAGCAGTTCACGAACAACCAAAGCGAATGGTTCAACCAAAAAAACTGTGCCAAAGTCATCTAAAAGATCACAGAACCAGCCTGCATTAAATTCAAATGCAGCTGAAAGTACATCGAAAACTCTCAGGACTAGTGAAAAATTAATTCAGGAAAATCATAGTGGCTGTGCTCGTACGGATTTCTGTTGTAAACAGATTACAGGATCAAAGAAAATTGAACAAAATATTGCTTTTGTGACATTAAACCAGAATAGTAGTGATAATCAAGATGCAAAGTGTTTTCTGTCAAGCAACCAACTCAATACTGAAATCAAATCGCCTGACTTGATGCTTCCATCTTCTCTTTTTCAGGACCATACCGAGCATTTATTAAAAACCAATTTTTTACACGATGAATGCTCAACAAGTCACAATTTATACCATGATGACAGCATTTTAGTTAATAGTTCAGCCTTTGAACTAGAAATGATGCCCGTGTCTTTGCTGTCGGATAGTGTTGAAAGTGACGAGTCTGTTTTGAATCATTCTTCTAGTGTTTTTTCTGAACAAAATAGTGTTGATGCTTTTGCTGATTCCATTCACTTGTTAGATTAATAGTGGTTTTAATTAGAAGTAAAGGTTGTAAAAATATTTTGCTCATTTTTACCAAAAACTTAGTGTGATTAAATTTTTCACTTGTTAAATGCAATGTGTCATTCTTCAGGGAGAAAAAAATCATTTCACTATATAGTTAATTATTTAAAAGGTCTTATATTAAAAAAGGGTAATAAAATAATTGAATTGATGTTACATAAATATCATTTTATTGGCATGTTTGAATTAGTGTTACATGAGAAAAATTTAATTTTATATTTTTAAATTCAAAGATGAATATTTACAAAATCTGATTTTATTTCTAAAAGCATATTTCTTTATTGAATGAGCTTAAAAGATTCATAAAATAATAAGAATTGTTCTATCATGTTATGAACAGTCAATTAGTATTTTTATGAAGTAAGCTTCTGAAACAATAAAATTTTTGAAATATTAAGCAATTGAGCATCAAGATACAGATTGTATTTGACCCAGAATTGCTTTGCACTTATTATTATTCGCAATATTTCCTTACAGTGTGAGATTTATGTACTTTATAATTTTTATATAACTTCTATTCTTATTTTATATGTTTGATTTTGTTTCCTATCCCACTTGACAGAAAGCAACATCTACAAAAGGGGTGGCCAGCCCAAATGAATGAGCCACTTTGGAAATGCATCCTAACTCCGTAGGCCGCATATAAAAATTATATATCCCCTATTAGATTTAGACCCACTGTAGACATCCTTTTTGGAGTGAAAAGTTGAAACAGAATGAGTTATTATTATTGTGTTTACTTTTATTCTTACATGTAAATATAAATAATAGTGATAATAAACGCACATTTTAAAGAAATATACAACACTAAAAATGAAAAACAAAAAATATATAAATATAAATTATATCAGAAAAAATATTTATTTTATTATTGCAATATTTGTTTCTCCACTCATCATGAGTTTACGGAATATAATTTAATTATTCTGTAAATTCGTCAATAAAACAGGCAATATCTCCTATATTCACAAGAATATTATTTTAAAATCAAAGTTCATTTTTTTCTCATAATTTCGACAGTTAATTTTCAACAAATGGATGCACAGATAATGTATTTTTAATACATTGGTCTTCACTACTTGGGCCATTATAAAATAAATATATTCTGTAAAAGTGTGATACGGCCAGAAAAATGTTCAAGATGGGTCACAGGTTGTCCACCCCTGATCTAGACCAAGAACCCAGGTTGCCTCATGAAAGCGGGGATGGAGCACATGCTGGTAGAAGCTGACTTGGCTTCGTGATACTGACTTTTATGGGGTGGTGGTGTCAGCACAACTCTACAGTCATATTAAACCATGATCTACAGCTTAAAGTGGATTCCAAACCACTACAGACATCCATGACACCATCGGGACTCAAATCCGAAACCTGTGGGGCCAGAGCACTTGTCACTCAGCCATTGATTGCCAATCTGCATTTCCTGTTCTTATTTTTTTTAAGATATCTCAATCTTTATTAAAATTTCTTGGTCAGTGTAATAAAAAAAATGCAAAAGATATCAAAGATTATTGTCATGCAAAATTTTTTTCATGGTAAATCTTTGCTTAACAATTATTACTAAATTAGTTTTTATGTATTTACATATAGTGCCTAGGATAGCAAAAGCTTTGATACCCCTGATCGAGAGGCTAAGAATTGTTTAGGCATCCATCTGAGATTTCAATTACATCTTTTTAAAAATATTTACTTTTTCCTTCAGTGAAATAAGTGTCCTTAAAAAAAAATTTCTGTAAGCAGCAATATAATGTATTGATCATGAGACACTTAAACTTAATTTTATACTTGCATATCCCAAAGACATCATCATATTTAAGGAAATTGATAATGTAGTAGAAGGAAGTGAAATTCCTCTTATTCTACTATTTAATTCTTAAAGCATACCACAAAAGTATTAAAGCAAGTATAGAAACATTAATTTGACATATAATAGGTATAGAAACATTAAGGCTCTTCGTTTACTGCCTATTAGTGATGGTATGTCATAAATAAATAGTTAAGGGGGAAATCGCAAAACTCTTTAAAAAGTTTATTAAAGATTTTTCCAATAGATAGGAAAAATCTTTAATAAATTTTGATGTTATTCAGGCTTGCTAAGTGTGCAGTGAAATTTTACCTGCACATGAAATTGCTAGTTATAAAAAAAATTCTTTCATGCAACTGAACCATTGCTGGGTATATATACTCTAGCTAGTTGAAAGAATAGTTTTATTTTAGATGTACTACTTATAGAATATTTCTGGGTAAAAAAAAAGAAAAATTATAAACAAATTGAAAATAATTAGGTCAATCATAGTGTTTAAAAAAAATTAGAACAGTCTCATAAAAGAAAAGTAAAATATTAAGTATTTTGTGTTTATCAGAAAAAGAACTTTATTAAAATAAACTAATATTTTCAGGATGCATAAAAATGTTTCAAAATTAAGAACTAATTTCTGAGCTACATGCTATGTCATCTGTAAATGACTTTTTTTTTTTTTTTTTTAGGCATCAGTTTATAACTGTTTGTAAATCTGTCGGAGATTTTAAGCTGTTAGATATATAAAATGAAAGCAATCATCTATTCTGATAGCTTGACGTTCATTATAGCATGGGAGCTGGTCAATATATTTGTATAAATATCCAGTATGTAAATTTAAAAAATCTTTTGAAGAACGCATTTCATCCTCATAAATGTATGTTACAAAAATTACCCTATGAAAATTCTGCGTTGATTGCACTAATATGTTCAAATCCTCATTTTGGAGAGGAAAACTACTTTTTTAAGATATATTAAAATTAGGAGACAAACACTTTCACTGTTTTGATGATGATAAAAAAAAAATTCATCAAAATCAAAAAGTTAGATTATAGATTGTAACAAAGATATAAAATCGTGATATTTAGGTGTTAACTGTAACAAAAAATAAATTCTGTAAGTAATTTAGAAGTTTTTGTCAGATATTGTTGGTGGTAAAATAACTTATCCTGCACTCGTTAAGTTGTATTAACAGGTTTTCAACTTCATGAATAGCGCAAGGCTACAGAACTAAGCTTGATATTAGAAAGCTTAAATGGCTATCAAATGATGAAATATTAATAAAATTATTTATCAGCATTCCCAATAATTGATGCAGTTGAAAATAATTTTTTTTTAATAACAAACAAGTATACTTGGCATAAATTTAATAAATAAAAATTTTAGAAAAATATACAAACATGATAAATTTGAAAAAAGATCTGTATTTGTAATTTTCAGATCTGATATTAGATTCACTTGACGCACATTTTTAAAATTTCACCAAGGTTAACTTGTAATCAGAAAACAAATTTTATATTAGGTTTGCTGAGGGTGGTCTAAATTGTTACGGGAAATTTTGGTAGCATTCACATTTACTTCTGCCCTGTCCTGGCTATGTGAGAAAATTTTCTTGGAAGTGCATGGCATTTTAAGAATGCAATTTGTCTTAATTTATGGTTATGAACACTTTAATAAAAATCTTTATCCTGTTTCTTGTGAATTTATCATTACCAGAAATATTCTTTTGATTGAACCTTCAGTACATTGAAAATTAAATTATTCAAGTTTGCTTCATAAAGCAGAATAATGTTCTGAGCTAAAGTGAGTAAGAATGTTCAATGTCAATATGTGGCTTAGAATAGGAAAAAAATTAGCCTAAATAAAGATACTCAAGTTATATTAAATATTGCTAATCTTTAAATTTTTATAATTATTTGGGATACTAAATTCAAATTTATCATATATTTCTAAAATATAATTCAGTTATGTTGTCTGTTAATAAATTTTTAAATGTACATACTTATGAATTTTTCAGAGTTTTATAATAATAACCTTTATAAAAATATTTTTTAAAAATCAGTTAATAAAGGCTTGATAGAACTTTTTTTTTTTTTTTCTTTACTATTATAATTTTTCCTGGGGCTGAATGGCTAGCGCTCTGGCGTTCGGTACCACAGGTATCGGGTTCAAATCCCGGCATTGCCCATGGGTGTTGTAGTGGTTCGGAATCCACTTTAAACCTTAGGTCCCGGTCCTAATAGGATCGTAGAGCGCTGCTGGGGCATTGTTACTCCGCGTCCGTGGCTTACCATCCAGTCACAAGCGCCCCCTGGGTAATGCAAAGTGAGTAACATCAGCGCAGCCCTTATGGCGAAAGATCACGATCTGTTTGCCAGCTGCATTAGAAAAGAAAAAAAAAATTTATAATTTTTCCCTTTTTTTTTTGTTAAATTAAGCATTCATTAATAATTATATTACAGATTTTAAAATTTGCCACCCATTGATTTAATTTTTCCCCAGCAAGAAACTATCTAAGTGATAACAATCGTGTAGTAAAAATTTAGATGACCTAAGGAATAGAAATTTCCATCCATATTCTGTAATTTCTTTTGGGGCTATTTTAACATGTCTTCCTGAGGAAGGCGATTCCTTCCCTTTTGTGGTTACTTTCATTTGTCAGTGGGCCATAGGAAATATTTCCGCTAAGGATTTTTATGACATATAAACATTACATTTGAACCACACTGTGAATGTTTCATTAAAAACATTCCTTTTTTAAACATTTATTTTTTTCTAATTAAGTGATACCCATGCACTCATTTTCAATATATTTCAATTAACATCAAATTATTGACCCAGAAAGATACAGCAGTTTCAGGGAGGATCTTCTGCTATATCCTGTAAAAAGAATCTTCATAAAATTGAAGTAAAATACCAATTCATGGGACATCTCCAGAAAAACATTTTGTAAAAATTATTTTGATGTTAGTGGAAGTAGTATTTAAACTAGGCTGAGATCGTGCAATGTCCAATATGACATTTCCCAGCATTACTATTATTTATTTCATAATGGGCATTCAATATTAAATATTTTCAAATGAAAATGCAATATTTGGTCATAAGACAAAATTATTTATGGATACCCCAATTGGTTATTATTTTGCTGAGGAAATATATTTCAGCTTCTGTACCGATAAAAAATTCATCTCAATATAGCTGTTTAATTAATCTTAAAAGTAATTTATTCATCAACCCTCAGAATATTTTCCAGAATTTCAAAAGCAAATGTAATAAAACTAAAAATAATAGGTTTGCCCTGATTAGGGTTTTAGTTTCATCATCCCTTTTAATTTAAAATTCCAGCTAAATCAGTAAAAATGAATAAAAAATTGTTAAAATGCAATATAGAGATCTTAAAATTTCACTGTGTTTTATATATTAAATATATTTATGGTGTAATCCATCTTTCTCTTTTTAATGTACACTATCAATAAACTTTAAATACACATTTTTTTTTCATTACTAGTAAATAAAGAAGTAATATGTGATGAAAAAAAATAAGAGCAAAATCATTGTTTCTTGCAATTTTTAAATTCTAATATAGAAAAGGTAAATTTTGAGGACAAAAGAAAATTGACAATTTGAGGACAAAGAAAAATTGACAATTAAAAAATGGTTTTTACAGATATTGTTGAAGTACTGATTAGAGTGGGCTAAAAGTTTTAGTCATTAAAGGAAGGAATCCCAAGAAAGAGAGCTGTCTTCAAGCACTGGTAATATGAAAAGCTGATTATGGATAGAAAATGCTCAGAATAGCTTCTTTGCACCTTTTTTTTTAATAATAAAAGTATAAAAATTAAATTTTCATTAATTAACGAAATTAAAAACATCTACAAATTTATTTAATTATTAGAATGAATAAATTTTACGTTTTTAACAGTGAACAATAAACAGAAAACTGCAGCATTTTTATCAAAAAACATTTATATTTGTAAGTCAAATTCCTTTCATTTAACAACTCATTTGTTGCTAATAATCTCCATGATGCAGGAAAGCCTACACCCAGTCCAAGAGACCCCCGACAGGTCCATGGCTAAGGGTTAATATGCAGTTTCACTTTACTGAGGAACCACACGAGCAGAAGGCTGACTAAACCTCAAGACAATGAACAAACCTCAAGATCCTATTAGACCGGGACCTATGGTATTTAAAGTGGATTCCGAACCACTACTAACATCCATGGCACTGATGGGACTCGAACCCAAAACCTGTGGTAAGAAGCGACAGACACTTGACCATTCAGGTCCTAACAACTCAGTTGTAATAAATATTATATAAACTGAAAAATAAAATATCTATCTATTCTTTTCATTTCAAATATTCCTCTAAGGTAACCTTTCTTCACACAAACAAAATTAAATGGATATAAAATAAAACTTACTAAAAAAACCTAAATTTTAATATTTTAAACAATTAAAATTTAAACACGACATTTTTATTTCTCATATTGATTAATTTAAAATCTCTCTGGATATTTTTAATCCACTAGATAAGTGACCTCTCATGTGATTAGTATCGGTATAATGATTTTAGGTATTCATAAATAACTTTCATATTTAGTATTATAATGTGTATATAGGAAAACAACATAAGAAATAATTTAATTTATTCATGCAGTTATTTCCAAAAATAATTAAAAAGAGTTATTTACATTTTGAAATTTTGCATAATTTATTACAAAACAATTAATTTGTTATTAAATTAAAGTTGATAAAAAAAATACAATATATACAAAATAATGAATATACGACTATACTACACAAAATACTGCTCAGAACATACATGAAAATTATTTATGTAATTCATCATATGATTAAAAGATGATGTATTAAAAGTAAGCTCATATATAGTTTTTCATTTAATATTTCAATGTAACAATAATTATGATGAGAATTAGAAAAATATAAATAAATGTAGAATTATAGAATAAATAAACGATAGTATTTATAAAATAACAAACAGTGGCATAACTATACCATTTAAGGAAAAATTAAGAATTTCCTTTGTAAAGACCTATATATACTTTTTATATACATCAACTGCCTATACATTCTTTTTATTAGAATTCTTCAGCCTTTTCCAATAATTTAGTCTCAATTAAATTTTGCAAAGTTCCGATTTGGAAGATATTGAAACAATTTCATTCATTCCATGGAATCGCGATCTCAGTTGATAACCAATGATGTCTAATACACAATAAAATACATCAAAACAAGCTATCAGGTTCTTGGAGGCGTTCACCACCACTTTTATTCACAGTTAGTCATCCTTTTGATGCTCTCCCCAAATAATTATATATATCTCTCTCTCTATATATATATATCTTGCACTGTTTGAAAAATGTTTGCATTTCTGTTTTACAGCATCATTAACTACAAGATATAATTCATGATTTGCTCAATGAATATATTCTAGAATTGGTTCAATATCTTTTATAAGTTTCTAACCACCACCATGAGTATCACCATATTATTAGCTCCACCAAAGCCTGTCCACGACAATTAGTGAGTGAAATATTTATCTCAGTGATGGATTTTATAATTTGTTTGGACAGCATTAAAGTTGCTCCATGTTCTTTAAGCAATATTACCTCTTCATCTTTCTGAATCACACAGTAACAGTACAGACACATTAACAGTAATCACACAGTAACTCACACACATTTAATTTGTTTTTGATATAAAACAACGGCACAGCTTATTAAGAATTACCTTGGTAAACAAGACAAATATATCTTTTTATATACATCAACAAATTCTTCAGTGTTCTTCATTAATTCGGTGTTATTAAATTTTTTGCTATGTTCGGTTTGGAAGATATTGAAATTGGAAATAATTTCATTCAGTTCATGGAATGCAAACACAGCTGATAACCAATGATGCCCAATACACAATAAAATACGTCAAAACAAGCTATCCTGATCTTGAAGTCGTCCACCACCACTTTTATTCAGTTAATCAACATTTTGATGTTATACCCCAAATAATTTTATCTATTGCACTGTTTCAAAACATTTTTGCAGTTCTGTTTTGCAAGATTTAAGTTACGATCAGCTTCGGTTTGGAAGTGATTGAAATTAGAAATAATTTCATCCATTTCATGGAATGGCAAACACAGTTCATAGACAATGATGATCAGTACACAATAAAACACGTCAAAAGAAGCTATCAGGATCTTGAATATGTCCAACACCACTTTTATTCACAGTTAAACCACCTTTTGATATGAACCAAATGATTTTATATATTGCACTGTTTCAAAAGATTTTTGCAGTTCTGTTTTGCTGTATCATTAAGTGTAAGAATTAAGTTATAATCAGCTTCCGGTTTGAAAGTTATTGAAATTAGAAATAATTTCATTCATTTCATGGAATGGCAAACACTGTTCGTAACCAATGATGATCAGTACACAATAAAATACGTCAAAAGAAGCTATCATATTTTATTATAGATAACTGAATGATTTATATTGCTTATGGAATATTAATGAGGATTAACATAAATGAATTAACATTAAGATAACATAATAATTAGCATAAATCTGTATATTTATAATAGTGCTTATTTTTTAAATTATTGTCTTGAAATGTATGTTAAATATTCTTTTTAGATTATGAATATATTTTGATCACTGTTGTTTGTGAATTCATTTCATTTGAAGATACTTCGACAAAAGACAGTTTTATTTGCAAAATACATATAGAATTTATTTAAAGGAAAAAAATCTGTAATAATATAATATACATAGTGATGGTTAATAAAATGCTATAAAAATATATGTTTTCATTGTAGGTAAAATTAATAAAAGTCTAATAAGAAACATACCTTAGTTCAGTTTATTCACAGAATCATTATGTTTGCAGTTCCAAGTGTAAACAATTATGTTGATTAGTTTTCATTTGTTTTTCATAAAGATGTGAAAATTATTAATAATATATCAATAAATGTTATTGTAATTAAATATTTTTTATTTAAGTTAGTGGATTTATACATCTGTAACATATTCTTCTCTCATTTCTCATGTTTATGACTTTCAGGAAAATGAAAGAAAAAAAAGCATTTCTTCATATAACATCAAAATTATTTTATTGAATAAAATTAATTAACTCATATGTCATAATAAATGCTATTAGCAATCATTATCAACATTTCAAAAAAAATAAAATATAAGTTAATTCAATGCTAATAATTTAAATATAAATTAAATTTGATTCTTAATGCATTCAAACTTCAACTTAATTGTTTTAAAGTCAGTTATTATAGGTGGATATCTTTGAAAAAAAAAAAAAAAAATATGCGTTATATCCTTAGCAGAAAAAATTTTTTGCATATTTTACAAGAGAAAAACATAGTAAATTAGATGTTATATTCAATTTAATTTTTATTAAATTTTTCCTTAAAATTAAAGTATTAAAAAATGAAAATTGCTTGCAGTTATTTTAAATAGCTGTGTAAATTAAGTTAAAAGTATCTCATTTTTCTATCCAAAAAAAACCCTCAAAATATTTTAATTGTCAAATTCATTATAATGGATGATCCTATGTTAGAGAACAATTTTTTTAAAAACATGTCACATTAATATGATCTAAATTCTTTACCTCATCTACTTTTTAATATAAACATAGGTCATTCAACATCAAATTAATGCAAATTACCAATTTTATTTTTTTTTTTTTTTTTTTTTTTTAAGATAGCACAAAAGTAGGTTAAATGTGAAAGAAAAAAATTACTAAGTTTTTATTAAAATGCACACACATGTACCTAAAAATCACATAACTAGAAAAAAAAATTTACCATTTGTTAGAAGCCTCGTGACTTCTATAAATGCATTAAAGTCAAGTGAAGAATAATTTACAACTTAGAATTTAGATTCTTTACGTTTCGATAATATTAATGTAGAATGTTTAGCTAAAAGTTATGGTGGTTGTGTATTTTTAAAATGCATTTGCACACTACTCCTAAGTCTTCATATCTGAATGTGATTAAAAACCTGGATCTGTTGAAAAAATCAGTTTAATAACAAAATACAGTTAGTTTAATAACAAAAATAAAAGGTTTTAAAGAAAACTTTAAAATATTATGAAAATAATGGTTAAACATTTCTAACGAAACAACACAAATTGTTGTCAATTCTACTGCTTGAAAGGCATTTTAAAACTATTGTAATTTTTAATTTTTTTTTTTTTTTTTTTTTTTTACAATTTGGGGAAAAAAAAAAAGGGGGAACAAGATGAAAACTATTTATTTGAAAGTAGTGAAATTTTACTGTATATGCTGAGGTAACAGACACTAACTAATATAGAAACATGAAAAGAAAATGTTTAATAAGTAACTACAATTTAGAGTACGAAAAGTTGCTGACAAAAAAATGGTTAGAGGTATCTTCGCCCATCACCAAAAATACACGTATTTAGCAGGAAACTGCTCCGATGAAGGTCAGGCGTTTAATGTAAATACCTTCCTAGCAAGCTCCATACATGTTCAAATCGATTAAGTTGGGTTGCTGTTGTTGTTGACATATCCTCAGTGTCCTGTAGTGCGGGACGGGCATATCGTGAGTACTACTCAGGGATGGAGGGAAGGGGGCAGCTTCTGTTCTGATGGAGCACCCGTAAGTAGAAGTCTGACTTCGGCTCCGTGACGCTCTTACAGCCATAGGAGACTGGGACCTACGGCTTAAAGTGGATTCCGAACCACTACAAACATCCATGGCACCGCCAGGACTCGAACCCGAAACCTGTGGCACCGAGCGCTAGACACTCGGCCATTCAGGCCCATTTAAGTTGGGTAATCAGGATGACTATACCATATGAAACACTATTTCAGATTCTAAGTATTGGCTAACAATGTGACCCAGTGAGCTGGAATATTATCACACAGGTCAGCATCAGCACACTTGGCATCCATAAGTAGGCGAACATGTTGTACAATAATGTCAAATTATCAAGTCACTACCTCTGTATGCTGTTCCCGGTTTCCTTATATGATCCTAGTTCCAGAGGCCTTCCAGATAAGTATTCGCCGTTAATCTGTAGACTAAAACCTGACACGTCGGTAAAAATCATAGACACCCATTATTAACTTTCTGTTATGGAGCTTTCTGAAGACACTACAAGATCGAAAACAAGCTGATGTGCAGTCATTGATCCTTGGCATCATGCTTGTAGACATAGTCAAAGTTTCTATGGATAATGATCATAATGATCCTTCCAAAAATAAGATTAAGCGAAAACAGAAATTAGGTCTCTTCGAAATGATACATGCCATTTCTGAAAGTGTTAAATTCTGATCACGCTTCTGAAACAGACAATTTTAAGAAAAGATTTAATTTTTATTTAGACAATACAACTACAACTAGGGAACCAAACAATAAGGCGTTTAATCATAAGGAACCTATTATCTGACTTGGCGTTGAATCATAGAATTGTCGGATGGCAAACTAAGTGATTTCCAGTTAGATCAGCCATATCTGATCCAATCAATAGAAATGATTGCCTTGGGTGACTGGTAATTATACCGTTGAAATGTAATTCCTGAAAGGAAATACAACGTAAGGAGGAGTAGAATAAATTTAGCAGGGCTCCATGATGAGGGAGAGTCCCAGATGTCAACCGAAAGATCCCGCTATCAAATGAAATGGTTCCCAGATTTTCCCAGTTAGTCCGGTTCTAGCTATCATTGGGTGAGAACGTGTTACGACCTCGCTCATAATTTAAACAGAATTTTTGAGACTTATACTTGTGTTAGAGTTTTCTACTCTCGGGGAGAATACATTGTCTTATACAAACAATCAATACACCATTACTCTATTATTTTAAAGTATATTTTATATATGTAGATTTACACCGGGTTCAATAGATTCATCCCGGTCGAACCTACAGTTTTGTTAGACTTCTCTACCAGTCTAACAATACCTGGACTTTTGCAGTGGGTGTCTAGGGGATTTGACATACAAAACACAGTAACGGGACGTTACTTTAAATAAAGCCATTTAATATTATATTTTACAATGATATTTACATTGACAATTAATTAAAGGGATAAATACATTCTCTCGCTGCTTGACGCAGCCTCCCCAATCGCTCCTGCTAGCGTTCTCTTCCTTCTTCATCTACGGGGTCCTGTCCCCTTCTCGTGGGGTCAGAGTTCAAAGTTGAATACTCCCCCACGTTGTAAACAGGCTCTGTCAAAGACAAGCAACGTGAAGTGTCGCCGCCTGCTGATTACCACACAAACAAATCCTACATATATAATTTAAATAATAAAAATTTCTGATGAATCAAACTTCATCCGGTCCACCGGAACTACTTTCTCCGGAGAGCCCGCCGCTGAACGAACAGGGCATTATATACGATGTACAATCAAACATGGTAATCAAAAAAGTTAAGGAATTGCAGGAGCCCTCATCGCAGCCGTTGAGTCCGCTCCAACATCCGAATCAGTACTACCCGAGCAGACCATATCCGTTACTGCTCAAAAAAGAAAGACTCCAGACGTCTGATGACGAAGAGGGGTTCACAACAGTCACCTCAAAAAAGGAATCCAAGCTTGTAAATATGGTTGCTTTGTCCCCTACTAACACCCCTAACAAAGCTGAATCCTAAATCTAAAATTGATCTAAAAGTGAATCCTCCACAATTCAAAAGAGACAGTAGGATCCCACTATTTTTTGTCTCCTCTAAGGGCAAATAGTGGAATACACTTAATCAATTACGCGTGAAGGTGCCTAGTATTCAGGCTAAGTTCTCAGGCAATTTTCTGAAAATTACCATAGAGAACGAGTCCGAATACAGGAGTCTGTCCCAAATTCTTGAAAGTGACGGGACACATTTCAAGCCTTTAATGTTACAAAAGGACTGACGTATTAAAGTCGTGATCCACGGACTCCCAGGTCATACTCCCGAAGAAGACGTTGAGGCCGAGCACTCGAATTCCCCTTAATTAAAGTTGCCGGATGACTAAATTCAGAACCAGGGAGCCGAAGCCCCTCTTTTACGTGCAATTGTCTCCTTCCTCTGAAACAAAGGAGATTTATAACGGTTCCCCAATCTATAACTCCAGATTTTCACTGTCATTTGTCTCCTCGTTACGTGTCGGATCATTGATAGTGTGATAGATGCTATAACACATGTTCTGAAATCTCTCAGTTAACCGCTACCTTCTTAAAGCTATATGTTGGCATTGTTTAACAATTCCTTTTAAAAATATTGCATGTTTTCTCTTAAATGGTAACATATGCTTCTTATTGTATATGAACTCGTAAGAGAGCACTCAGTCGAATCACGTAGAGTAGCAACTGGAAAGCTCAGTTCTACAAGTCTTTGATTCCTTGCCTTCTAGATGTCTGGTCAATTGATCATGGGTGCGGTAAAGACTACTCCCATCGTTTCAATGCTGCTTTTTACAAAAAGTAGATCATTCAGACAATTATTGGGGTGAGGGCTCTTATTCCTATGAAAGGATGACTGGAATTGAAATGTCTTTTGGGATTGATATGAAAATAAACAGGGGCATCTGAAAACACGAATTGGTTTTTGACTAGAGAGCAGATCTGGAAATTGACGAGGGAAATGTTCAGATTTTTGAAACTCCAAATTTCTTGAACCGTATCGAGATAACTACTAATCTGAATCTTGCTCAATCAAATCTTAAGAGTCAGCTTGAAGATCCTAGCCCTTGAAACCATCCATATCCGCTACCCCGAACGGTTACATATTTATACAGATGGCTCCTTGACTGGACATTCACCAAATATCGGAGTAGGAATATATTCTTCCAATTTTTTTCTTTCTATGTTCCTGTCAGAAAACAAACAACCGCCTTCGATGAAAAGTAATGGCTATTTGTGGGGCTGTGCAGCAACTTACCCCCTACACCTTCACAACAAGGTGGTTTTGCTGTCGGATTCAAGCACTGCCATACAAGATATCGGGTCATATGAAGCACCCTCCTCTAAGAATATCTTAGAATGTTGAGGTCTTCTAGAAAGATCAAGGGTCTTTCTTTTATTGTTTTTCTTGTGTGTGTTTTGGTCCCGTAAGAGTTTGTCATTTTCTCTTGCCGTTGGAAATAAAAAATGTCTGGTCATACCCCTTATTGAAATACATTTTTTTATTAGAAATCAAATTTGATAACAGTTCCAATTATTCATTCATGGCTGCTAAATCTCAGCTTGCATAAGTAAATTCTTTATAATTTCAGATTAGTTCACATTTTTCATTTAAGTGTAACAGAATTATGCTTTTAACATCTTTGAAATGGTTCTGAATGTATTAAATTTTTAATGGTTTTTATATGAATATCTTCTCAGACTCTTAACTAACTTAGGTAGAAAAAAATGTTGCATTTTATCACTGCCTACAGAAATAGTATGAATTCCTTAAGCACATCTATTTCAGAGAGTAATAAGCATTTTCAAAATGAGTTACATTTAAGTTTTAGGGACTAAGAACTACTTTCAATATCTTATTAATCAATATACAGGTGAATGCTTAAAATGGGCAATTTTTATAATTATGGAATACATTTTTCTATAATAAAATATTTTTATTTAGAAAAGAATTATTTTAAAAATTACTACCCACATTTTAATCTTTAAGTTGATTGATTCCCAACTTCATAGCAGAAAAAATATTTTGCAAATAAAATATAATCTTAATTTGAGTCAAACAATTACATTTCTTAACTATATACTTTATTAATAAGTGTATAACATTCTAATTTTATTAAGTATATTTTATTTGTCGCCTACTTAATGCAATAAATTCATCAAGTTTAAACTGGATAGTTATATATTTATTCTTATCTGTACATATTCTTTCATGTGATTTAATTTACCTAAAATCCTTTCCAGACATTAGATAATTTTCATTATCATCACAATAAAACTTTTTATTTTATTTGAAATTAAATGAATTATGTAGTTCAATTGTATTTATCCTCTTTTGTAATATATTAATGTAATTTATTGCAAGATAATATTAACACCAATGGTAAATCAAATTTTTATTTGTCAATCAATCATTTTTTTTACATGTATGTTGAAACAAATTCATATATACTGATAAAAGAACACACAGACACACATTAATTTCAATTAGATATTTATTTTTAAAAAAAATGCTTTAATGAGTGCAGATACAAAAAATATTAAAGATGAGTACATATACAAATTATTACAAAAAGATGTCAGCTTCTTGAACTACGCCAGAGTTGATCCATAATCACGAACAACAAAAAAAAAAAAAAAAAAAACCTCAATATCTTGCTCTTCTATTGAATTATAATTATTTGGATACTTTTAATTTTATTGCATTTTATAACATTCCTGTGATTTTTTTTTATACATATATTCTCTAAATAAGTAAGTATTACATTCCTGCATTAAAGATAATTTATTTATTTTCTGATGTGCATAATAACAGATATAAACACCACAATTAAAATCATCTTTTTGAAGACAATGATTTGGAAAAGTTATTTGCCAATGACTGCTAGAATTTGATATATCTTTTAAAAGTAAACACCATTTTTGTAGCAAAACCCTAACAGCATCATTTGGAGCATTACCTAACGGATCATAATATTCAAACGTTCTACATTTTACATCTGCTATAATTAATGTCCAATGGCAATTTATATTTACTGGAATTAACAAGAAATTAGTTTTTAATACATCATTAATCCAAGAAAAAATTTAAAATGTTTGTCCCAGATTGAAATATATAAGAATCTAAAGAACCAATAACTTTAAAATCTGTCGAATTTTCAGTTAACTTGAATAAAAAAGAATCTACAATTGTATCATAGAGCCAACCTTTCCTGAAATCTGGCGACACTGTTTTCATTTGTTTCTCTTCCTCCAGAGTAATATACGGATCTAGCGATTTTAGCATGTAAAATGAAATGGTACAATTATTAATTTTCAATATTGTATTGTCAGAATTACAAAATTTACGTTCTTTTAATCTGGAAAACACACTATTACTAACATGCAAACATGATTTGTTCTCCCCTGAAATTGAATCTGATTGTTTTATATTGGAATTTAGAATAGGTTCATCAATATTTTCTGAATTAGATACTCGTAATCTTTTATTAGACTTAGAAAATGAAATGTTTCTTTTACGTTTCTTGGATGTTTTAAAAAATTGTATTTGAGCCTCAATTTTTTTATTGGGTGGAACATACGAATGTGGATCAATACATAATGGATCAGTTTTTACATTTACAGCTCCCTGCATTCCAGCTACCAATGTGTTTAGGGAACTCAGTACGGTGTCAAGCATTAATTCTTCAACTTTTGGGGTTTCAATTAATTCCATTATTTTAATACATAATCGTTTACACTCTTCTTTTTAGATACATGACTAACCTCTTTGTTACAGTTCGTTGTAAAATCGTTAGGTGTTTCTACAAAGTTATCACCATTGAAATTGTTAACAGCTTGCATTCTTGTGTTAATAGATAGTATATGAATTTTATGAATATGTTTATATAAACTATTTACATCTTTACAATTACATTTATATTGATGACTACATAGTGGTATACATTTAAGTGCTTTGCATTTTATGTAACAGTGGTCTAAAAGAGGACAAATTTTATTAATTAACTGTACAGAGATAGACTTATTAATTTATTAGATTGAGATCTAACTTCCCAAGAATTACTATTTATTTGAATAACATCTCCATCTGCTATTTTAATTCCCTTATCATGACTGGCTTTAATTTTATTCATAGAATTATTTTGTAGAGGAAAATTATTGTTTATATTACACATATATTTTAAAAATCTGTCCCTCTCCATGTTTAAAAGAGTTTCTATCAGGTTATCAATGCGTCTATTGAACTTACGCTGAAAATAAACGGATTTTAACTGATTATGGAAAGTTTCGCAGTAATTATTGGTATCAGTAAAACCATGTGGAAATTGCCTAAGACAAGCTGCCCAAAGTTCAAGTCTATTATAATAATTGTCTAGAAAATATTGAATAAATGTGTGAGTTTTAACAGAGGTATCATTTATAAATTCTGAAATTAAAGTTTTAAAATTTGAGTGGCATTTTTCATTTAAAATTTTCTTCAGTTTTTTTCTTAAAAAATATTACGTAAATCATTACTATGAACTTTACATGCCAGTTGTCTATTCCATGCACAAAATACATGCCATTTACATAATAAATGATTGAGGTTAGGGCCAAAAACAGAATTAAATGCTGTATAGCAGACATTATCATCATCAGTCATGACATTATACACCCTAAGGTTTGAAATTCTACATTTTAAACTATTGAATAGAGTTACCAGAGTGTCATAATCTAAATAATTACAAATAAAATGTGCTACTGGATAGCCCTGGCCATATTCATCTTGAATATGTATTGAAAGAAGATAAAAGCCATAACGGTTAGTACCATGGGTAGAATCAATGCAAATTATCTTATAGGAATGCTTTATCAACATTTCCTTTTGAGTTTCGGTTTGTATGCCAAGGGCAAAAGATTTATCACTATTTAATAAGGCATCCAAGCCAGGTGGTCCATACAAAGTTTTAGAGTTTTGAGGCTTAAATAATAAAATTGGATTATATTCTTCAGCTTTTAATCTTTCTACATTGCACATAACTGAAAGAGCATCATTTTCTGGACGTACGGAATTTTGGAGCCTTCTATAATATGTACGAATGCTTCTCCTTGATATAAATGCTTCTTTTGAAGGAACAAAAGAGCGATGACCACGAAAACCTACATTGCCTCGAATTAAATTTTGTATTTGTACAATAGGGAACGAAAGTAATAAATATGATTTTATTAAATTATGAGTACTATCTTTGAATCGTTGGTATTATGAAATCCAGTATGGTGATTATGAATAGGGTAATAAGTTGCAGACACTAATCCTTTTTCCTCGCAGACATTAATTTTAACAGGACAATTTAAACTAGCGGGAATAACTCCTTTTTTATTTCTAAAACATAATGTTGACCTTGATTGATAATATGGATTGTAAAATTGGCAAGAATAATAATGAAAAATTTTATTTCCTCTTACTAAATTACCATTTAATTTCCGGAAAAATGTAAATGTGGATGAACTTTCGGCTTCCAACCATATTTGGAAATTTGCCATAGAATCAAATGAAAACTTTTTAACTTCAAGAATATTATGTACATCAACTAAATGTTTATTTAACAATCCTAGATTATTAAAAACTTCTTTGCATTCAGAATAAACACAAAAATGGACTTCACAGTTCTTATTACAATTTTTTTATGGTGAGAAAAGGTAGACTTATTTTTATAAAATTTACCACAATTTAAACATTTTCTGGGATAAATTATTTTTTAGAAATTTCTGCACTCAAAAGTGATGTTAAAGTATTGTTAATATTACTCACAGTATTGTTAATTTCATCTTTTACAGCAGGATATGTATCATTACCTGGTTGAAGACATTTAAACCTTTTTAAATGATTAGAAAAGGAAGATTTTGAAGAATAACTTCGTTTACAAACCTCACATTTTAAAAATTTAATACTTACACAGTGCACCTCCAACACAATTTCTTTTCGGTATATTTATATTCTTAGTATGCAAAGCAGCAAATGTAGTCATTGTTAGAGATGCAGGAATAGTTATTGGAGGATATAGAATATAGACTGCTTGTCTGTCCACATCATTAGATGACTCAAACATGGTCTAATAAGGAGAAAAAAAAAAAAAAAAAAAACATACAAAAGTTAACCTCATAAGTTCAAATAAAATGTTACAATATATAAATACAGATATATACCTAGTTAGAAAGTAGATTAAATAATTTTAAGCCTAAATATGAAGAAGCTTTTAACTTGTTTATATAATTATTATAGAAAATACACAAAATCATATTAATTAATATAACAAGAACAATCATTAATCAAAAACAATATCAATCTTAATAATCAAAAAACAATAAACTTTACATAAGTATATAGCAAAATTAATTTTAAGCCTAAATTGGAAGATGCTCTTTATACAAATATTACAAAAAATTATATTAATTATCATACTAAGGACATGTATATTCTTAATAATAAAATACAATAAACATTAAAAAAAAATTATTAACTTACATTTTGCATTACATGCATATCCATAGCAGCGTAATTATACATGTGATGTTTCACACATCAAGGTATAGAACCAAATGAACGATCTTAATTAATTATTCCTTAGCGCCAACTGAAACTGACGTCATGGTGACATCAAAGTGACGTGACGTCACGGCAAGAATGAGGATTCATGGGAAAAGTGAACTCTGGTTGCCCGTTTCTGCAAAGTGTAAAACCCTGTTAAACTCTATATCAGCCCATTTTCCACCGAAATTCGGTTGACTACTTCATTTTTAAATAAAGTGTTTTGATTTTAAATAAAGTGTTTTATATATTTTATGATGTGTCACAAAAATTTTAAGTGTAGATTGGCGCCCCTTAAAAACCGCCAAATCTGTAGCTGCGGTGGCGTTAATACGTAAGTTCCATTTATATATTAAATTTCAATTTAGTAACATTTGATTGATTCTTCACTAATTAAACAAAATTTTACATGATTAGTTTTAATTTAACTATAGGGTAATTTTTTAGTCATCATATAATAAATATTTTTTTAATACTAAGGCAATCTACAATAATGTAAATGAAATCTTATAAAGCCATATTTTCTTATATCCACATTTATATACCAAAAAATCCATAAAAATCTGTTTTAATTAAATTATCTTACTGTTCCTCCATTCTGTTTGGGTTCTTTTTTAAAAACAATTTCTAAACATATTTCTGGAGGGAAACATTTGTATATTATATATGGCAACATATAATCCAAATGGAGAAATTTTTTTAAGATTTGTAATATATAATGTAGATTAGAAAAAAAAAAAGTTAAATTAATTTTAAAATGCTATAAGACATTGATTAAGTAACTACATTCTACTCCCATAAAAAATATGAAATTAAAACAACAGTTTTAAATGCGACCAAAGTAGAGATGTTAATAAACAAAAGAAACAAAATTAGAAAAAAAGAAATTCTTATTGGGAACATGTGGTGGTGGGTGTGTGAAAAGTCCACATGTGAAAAATTTAAAAATATATACATAAAATATATTACTGTAGTTAATTGTTATTAATTAAAGCAGTGTTATTCTAAATTTCAGGTGCAATTTACTAGGACTAAAAAGGCATTTCCTATTCTCCATAAATTAAAATCCAATTATACTAAAGTAAAAACAAAACCTTTGAAGTTTATTTATTGGCACTCCTTTCAATATATGACTTTATTTTTAAGTCAATATTGAAAGGATTTTAATTTTATTGATTATAAAATGCATATATATTACAAATACCTTTTTTTCCGTTTTTTTTTTTTTTTTTTGTAGATAGTCATGCATACATTTCAAAGCAATTTTTTATAATAACGAGAATTCCATAATTTCCTTTGCATTAAAAAATTATATATATTATATACTACAGAATTACTAAAATTACTGCAGAATACTTGTTGGTTAACATTTTAAACCAAGTCATTAAAATATCTCAATTCTTTTTGCAACAGTGTACTTAATATGAATTTGCTTTGTTTCAACAACTTAAAAAGCCTTCTTTTTTTTTTCAATTTATTTTAAGAATTTAAGTCTTTCTGATCCAGTAGTATCAAACACAATTCGAATTTATTTTTAGTATGCATTGCCAACACGTTTTCTTATAAAACGAGGATACTCGATGGGAATTGAAACATCTGTCATCGGTAGTCGACAGGTGTTTAATGGATTTCCTTTGATGCAATTTACAAATGCGGTGTAATCAGGAAAATCGGAACAAACGTAATTTGTTGCATATACTCCGCGGTACCGTATAACTTCCTTGGCGTAATTTCAGGCCTGAAAAAAAATTATAAAAATTACTCGTATAATCCGCGCTTATGTTCATAAGTAATGTATACCAGAAATTCTGTTTTTATACCTAATAAAACATTTTCAGGTTTTAAAGAACGTGTTACTGTAACAAGTCTTTAAAGAATGGAACATAGAAGAAAATGTATTTAAAAATTATGGCGAAAACAGAATTTTACCGATTGTTTGTAATCGTCATACTTGTAGGAAAAATGAATATTTTGATCAGTTTCACAAATAATTATTGACCTGCTTTTACGCGTTTTTTTTTAATTATTATCTAAAACTTCGTTAATACGTTTTCATCCACTAGCGAACATTCACCGACATTTTGTCTATTTCTCTTTTTACCAATCGTCCACACAACTGTTATGCTTCTTTTTTTTTTTTGTTTAGAAAACTTTCGTTGCGGAAAAAATGAAGTTTCGGTTGCCAGAAATGGCGGCTATCGAAACTTGCCATCGATTTAAAAATCCAATGACCAATAATGTGTGGACTAAAAAAAAGCTGTGGTTAACTGTTGTTCTAATGCAGCTGACAATACAGAGACAGTTAATCTTTATGCCATAAGCAAGGGCATACCACTGTTACTTATTTAGTACTACTCAGGAGGCACGTGTAGCTTGAAGATAAGCTACGGACGCGGAGTAACAATATCCCCGCTAACGCTTATGTTAGACCGGAACCTACTGTTTAAAGTGGATTCCCGAAAAACTACAAACTTCCATGGCACCGCCGGGACTCGAACCCAAAACCTGTGGTACCGAGCGCCACCTAACCACTCGGCCATTCAGGCCTCATTCACAACGGTTATGTTTCTTTATGTTAAGAAATTATTTTTTACTCACTCAGAAGTTTTGTCAGCGTTTGTTGACGAAAAACATTTTGGTGGGACTGTTTTACATTTTTTTTTTTTTTTTTTCAACTTCGAAAACAAATGTCAATAACCCACGTCAATAACAAATGTCAATAGCAATGGCCTATAATCCGCACCCAGAAATTTTGATGTTTAACTTATAATGCATGGATTATAAGAAATACGGTACTTAAAAAGCCAATAACCCTCAAGTATCATGCAATATTCATTAAATACTGCGTGATTTTATCTGAGCCCTTGTTTTTACCAGATACTAAAAACTGAAAGTAAAATCTTTAGGTCACTTTTAAATTTTCGATGATGCTCAGTGATTTGATGCACTGCTCCTCCATTAACTTAATAATAATTATTTAAATTATATTCTAGATTTAACACGCATTGAGGCTTACCTGGGACTGGGTCCACCATCATTTGGGGTGGTGGTAGGTCGACACGCCTTCTTTTGGTGCGGAAGTTCACCCCGTCCTTCTAAAAAAAAAAAAAAAAAGAAAAAGCAAACAAAAGCATTTATTGAAAAAAATGTATAAACTATTCCAGTTTACAAAATTATTACATTATTTTTCTAATTTCCTTTTGCCAGTTACAGCTAAAAGTTGAAACTGGGAATTAATTATAATTGACACTAAATTGTAAATTCTAATGTAAACTAAAATTTGTAATAGAAATTAAAGATCTAAAAAAAAAAAAAAAAAAAAAAAAAACACAATAACACTTTATAATAAAATGTAATAAACAAAAATAAAAAACTTTTTTTTCCACTTATGTTTGCCGCAGAAATTATAGCTAAGAAACCAATTAAACTAAAAGTCAAACTAAGTCAAATTCAGTCAAATCAAACTAAGTCAAATTTTTTTTTAAATTTTAAAATGGAACATAAAACATCGTTTCGTTTGTGCTTTGCTCGTCTTTCGAATACTACTATTCTCAAAACAACTATATTAAAATTGTTATTAGGCTAATATTCTTCGCTTCCGAGTTGCAGATCAATGAAGTTTCTTATGATTCCAGTTAATATGATTTTACCTTACATTATATCAGCTACTTACAAGCATTCAGTAATTATTAATTAATTTTTTATAAAGAAATTGAGAGGCCTGAGTGTTTAGCATTCTGGAGCTCGATACCACAGGTTTCGGGTTCGAGTCCCGACGGTGCCATGGATGTTTGAAGTGGTCGGAAACCACTTTGAACTGTAGGTCTAGGTCTGTTTAGCCCTCATGCGCACAAGAGGACCGTAGGACGACCAACTAAACCTGCACTCGATTGTTCAAGACATACATTATATACTACAGTATAAAAATATATCGTCTGCCTACTGGCAGAATCTGCGACGAGAGATGTTTTTGTTTTACAGAGCAGGGTTGTCAGTCCTACACCCAACTCTCTACAGCCGTATTAGACCGGAACCTACAATTTAAAATAGATTCCGAAACACTGCAAACGTCCATGACACGCCGGGACTCCAACCCGAAACCTGTCACTCGGCCAACATACAAATATATACATATATGATGAATAAATAAAAATAATTAATATCTGTGCCACTCATAATACTTGTCAGCAATTTTACAATCTGATGCTGCAAGAAAAATTTTCCTGTTACATTCGACGTTTTAGTTTCATTTTTTCCCATTAACGCTTTGCTTTTGTTTTATTTTTATTTTTAAGTAGGCAAGTTTATTAACATGTCAATAAGTGAATTTCCATTATGTGTTAAAAGCTGTGTATGCTAATGTTGCTAGTGTGATGACGTAACAGGAGAAAAAATGTGAAATTTACGCCAAAGGAAAGAGGGATAAAAATCAGAAATTCTCACTTCAAGGATGAGGCTCCTTTTTTGCTCCAGCTGGGAAGAACGTCTGGGTGAGGCGGCAGGTGAGGCGGTGAGTGATGCGGCGGGTGAGGCGGCAGGCGAGGTGGCACGTGAGGTGGCAGGTGAGGTGGCAGGTGAGGAGGCGGATGAGGTGGTGGTTGAGATGGTGGGTGAACTGAAATCCAGTTCATCTTCACTGAATTCTTCTGGTGTGTCCTCAGAGCCGATATCCCTGAAATACAGATGAATAAATTAGCTCAGCCGTCAATTAAAAAGAAAATTCCAATACTTACTCCAGTTCTTTTCTGCTTTATTTTATACTCAGCATTTAACAAAAACTATAATTCCAAGATAAGTTTTACTTATCCAAAAACCGTACACAAAAATGTCTGCTCATTATTTTCCATTTTTACTGGTTTTATTTTTTCCAGCTTGTTATTGCAAAGCTTTCACTCAAAAGTAACGTATTTTATTTATTTATTTATTATTATTATTTTTTTACAGATAAAATATTTTTATTTCGAAAAATGCATGCCTTGTGTGTCGTGCATTGCTGCGAGGTTATCTTATTTTCAGTATTGCTGCGAGAACACAGCATTAAATCAGAGAATCTAATATTTTTTTCATAATGCTGCTGACAATACCGAGACAAGGCATGCATAAGCAAGGACTGTACTGCTGTTAATCATTAAGCATTACCAAGGGCGCACACGTAGCTTGAAGATATGATACGGACATCAGTAACACTACCCCCGCAACGCTCTACGATCCTATTAGACAGGGACCTACGGTTTAAAGTGGATTCCAAACCACTGCAAACATCCATGGCTCCGCCGGGACTCGAATACGAAACCCGTGGTTCCAAACGCCAGAGCGCCAGCCAACCTTTGTTTAAAATATGAAAATCGAAAAATTTAGTTGATGTTCCGACTGCACTTGGTGTTTTTACCATGATTTTGTACATTTTCATTTTTGTATTTGTATCTCTTACTGTGGTATCTTGCTTTTATTTAATTATTTTGTTATCAGGCTTACATAAATGCATATTTCATGCCATGTTTTGAATAACCTGAATTTAAATAGATTGTTTATAGTTTTGTAATCTAAGAGCCTGATGGCTGAGTGGCTAGCGCTCTGTGCCATGGATGTTTGTAGTGGTTCGGAATCCACTTGAAACTCCTTTAGTACTACCCAACAGGCACGTGTAGCTTGAAGATATGCTACGGATGCGAGTAACACTACCCCCGCAACGGATCTATGGTTTAAAAGGGGATTCGAACCACTGCAAACATACATGGCACCACCGGGACTCGAACTCGAAACCTGTGGTACCGAGCGCTAGTCACTCGGCCATCAGGCCCTAGAGAATCTAATACAGTCATCTCTCCATTTTAAACCGATCGATTCGAACGAAATTGAATTCCAAATGTCATAACGATTCAATGACGCGATTTTGGGAATTTTCTCCCTTCTAGACACGAATTCGATTTTTTATTATTATTATTTATTATTATTATTATTGAACGCCGCACACCAAGGCACTCCAAACAGATTTGGATGGAAAACGCGCGCATGAGGAAACGTTTACTAGCTTTCGAATGGCGTTCGGCTTAAAATAGGTTTTTGGTCAGTACATAATACGACCAAACTGTACAAACTAGGCGGTTAAGCAATAGCAAAAACTTCGTCAGTAGCAAAAATCCTAGTAAAATTTCTGAAGTCCTATTTTAGCTAATCTACATTAAAAAAAAAAGTTAAGTTCGATTGTACAAAAAATGGAAAATTCGATGTTTAAATTTTTTTTTTTTTTTTTTTTATTGAAAATGTTCTACCGGTGCTCATGCGCTAAGGTTTTCTACAATGGCAATTTTTCATAATGGTTTGAGAATTAAGATACTCAGTTAAAGTAGAATATTGAATTAAAGCATTGAGAAAGTTTATGAAAATATTCACACTTTTCACACACACACAATTACCATTTCAGGGTACTTATGCAAATAGTTTCAATATAAAGTAGTTATGATGATAATATTAAGTAATATTTATAAGCAATACTTTTAATGGGTTATAGTTTCAATAAGTAAATAATAAATTAATTAAATTACATTACTTTACTTACTTACATTATTTTACTTATCATTATTCTCAAACAATTACACATTAATTACATTACATTACTTTTACTTACACATTAATTACATTACATTACTTTATTTTACTCAATTACATTACTTACTCTGAGGCAGAAGCGGAGGATGTTTCATTATCAGAATAAGACATGGTATATATATTTACAACTGCAAGAAAAAAGCAGAAAATTAATAATAATATAGAAAGTCTTTCAAATTATCATTATTTTCAGCCAATACGCAATCGTAATTTTCGACGGTATAAAAATAAAAATAAAGCTATCTAGTAATCATATCCCACGAGTGATGTGTACTTGATCACTAATTATAATTATTTATTTATCTCGTATCAATAACGTTCCGTTTCGTTATGCATAGTTGGGATTCTACACTAGCATAGCCTTTCAAAATTTTTAGAAGTATCGGTACCTACGTATTAACCACATGTTAGCTATCAACAGCTCGTAATAACATCATCATCATCATCAGTGGCGCAACATCTCTATGGTGGGCCAAGGCCGTCTGCCACTGACAGATTTCTAGTCAGGAGATGGTTTATTTTTAAGGGGTGGAGTTATCAGCCCGACGCTCTAGTCATATTACAACGGGACCTACAGTTTGAAGTGGATTTCGAACCATCCATAAATATCCAAGGCACCGCCGGGACTCGAACTCGAAACCTGTGGTAGCGCGTGCCAGAGGACTAATCATTTGCCCGTTATGCTCCAGGAAAGTAATTACAACTTTAAAATAAGTATAAAGCAGCAGCATGTATCACTAGGTGCCCAAACTCAGGGATTTAAAAAAAAACTTTTAGTTAGTTGAAAAGCATGTAAGAATTTAATCATTTTTAACTATTATGGAAATTCATATTTAATTAATATGGAAGACTTAAAAATTCTAAAAAAAAAAAAAAAAAAAAAAAAAAAAAAAGGAAACCTTTGAAAACAATTATAACTAAATCGATTAATAATGTATAAGATGATTTTAAAAAATAAAGTAATTTCTGTTGATGTTTTTGAATTGCAATATGAGCAATTAAAAGAATTTTTTTTATTGGCGCAATAGCTCCATGGTGGGCCAAAGATGGTTATTTTTACAGGTTGGAGTTGTCAGCTCAATGCTGTATAGTCATATTATATCACAACTTACGGTTTAAAGTGGATTCAGAACCACTACAAACATCCATGGCACCGCCGGGACTCGAACCCGAAACCTGTGGCACCGAGCGCTAGTCAAACGACCATCAGGTCTCGTAATAACATCAGAGAGTATTAATTAATCTCAACGATCTAACACACCTGAACAAGAGGACATTTTCAGTCAAACATTTTTCGTCCGAAATAAAATTTGGTTACACTAGGAAATTACTGATAACATTTGTTTGGTTTGTCGCTCTACGGTAATTCTGTGCACGCTTTAGGCTAAATACACCGGGACCTACAGTTTAAAGTGGATTCCGAACCATTCACAAACATCCATGCCACCGCCAGGATTCGAACTCGAAGCCTGTGGTACCGAAGGCCAGAGCGCTAGACAATTGGCCATCAGGCTGCTTACTGATAAGGAGATGCATACAGCGAGAGTGGCCAGGTAAATTTTACGCTGCATTCATTATCATGTCTTGAGAAATTATAAGGAAATTAAATATAAGGCAACGCCGCATAAACAGTCTAATCATATTTATGAATTTATTTTCCGGACAATTACAAAAGTACAACATCATAAATATTTAAAAGTTATTGAATTTGGTATTTCCAGTTGATATTGGGTTACATTATTAAATATATCCATGACTTTGAACTTAGTAAGAGATCTCATCCCACTATTAAGAAGATTTAAAACTACTAGTGATATTTTACGAATTGCCAGGAAAGGGCACGTTAAATCTATGGGTATTAGACAAGTACAACTATCAATAATTAAAAATGTATTTTTTGAGTACACATAATAAATTGGCCGGGCTAACGACACTTTCAGTAAATCCAACAATATTTTTAGAAATTGAAATAAATTTATAAAATATGATTGATGTATTTTTATGTATATGTAAATTCCGATTTTTAATGATTTTTTTTTAACAGAGTAAGTAAACATACAATGAATAGCATAAATTTAAAATAAAATAACATTTTTAATATTCAGTAGTTATTTTACACAATTAAATTTAAAAAAAAATAGAATAATTCAAAAACAAAACATTAACTACAAATGTGATCTTGCATAACTTTTATTTAGTAAAAACTATTAATTGCCATGAAAAAATGTCGTAATATTTTTTCAATAAAAATTAACAAAGTGTTAAAAGAATATTTAAAACTTTCAACTTTCCTGTATTATTATCTAAATTTAATTTAAATTTTATTTTATTTTAAATGTATTTTAATTTTACACAATTTAAAAAAAAATATACAGGAAATGCAAACTCAATGTTATAAACTCGAAAATCGGCTAACAAATTGAGAGTCAAAATAAATTCAGATAAATTGGATATAATTGGATTGATGTCAGGCGATTGAGGTGGCGTTTTTAATTGGCGAGGACCATTGTAGAGTAGCCATTCACGGGTGAGATTCCTGTATGCTTGGGGTCATTGTCTTGTTGAAAAACGAATGATGTTCCCAAGCCAAGATTTTGGGCACTGATTTTTAAGTTATGGCGCAAAATGTATGTACGTGCTGTCATAATACCATCAATAACATACAGGTTGTCAATTCCATTAGCTGCCATACAGCCCCAAACTAAGATGCTGCCTCCACCATGTTTTACAGTAGCAGTTAAATGTTGCTTTTCCAATTCAGTATTTGGCCTCCTCCACACGTATCGTCGTCCATCACTGCCGAAAATGTTAAACTTTGATTCGTAGGAAAAAATAACTGTGTTCCAAAACTCTTCAGATAAATCAAAGTGGGATTTTGAGAAATCTAACCTCTTTCTTCTACTTATTTCCGAGATGAATGGTTTCTTTCTAGCTGCTCTTCCATAATAACTTCTCTCGTGTAAAACATTCCGTACAGTCTGTACGCTGAAAGTCTTTTGCGAAGTGAAAGCAACATCTCCAGGTATCTGGGGTGCACTTATTTTAGGGGTTTTCTTAACCTTGTTAATAATGACACGTTCTTCTCTTGTAGAAAATGTTCGATAGCTCGGATACACAAATATAAACTCAAATAATCTTCGACACAGACACGAAAATGAATGGACTGTATAAATTAATCTCCTTTATTTAGGCAGACATCAAGCTCGAAGATGGACTGCCACACACAACCTTTCTCGTTGGTTACACTTATTGAACTCTTTTACTTATGCAGCCATCAAGCTCGAAGATGCACTGCCACACGACCATTCTCTTTGGTCGTAGTTGTTCAACTCATTTAGTTTATGCAGCCATCAAGCTCGAAGATGCACTGCCACACAACCTTATCTTTGGTCGCTGAGTTTCAACTCCTTTAGTTTATGCAGCCATCAAGCTCGAAGATGCACTGCCACACGACCGTTCTCTTTGGTTGCAGAAGTTCAACTGACTCTTACATTCTTTCTCTCCCCTGCCAGACACCCCACAGACAGGGTGTTTTTCTGGGCATAGGGCGTTGACCTCCCCTAAGCAGGGGAAATGGGTTTCGACGTAACATACCGCCACCCATTGATATGTTTACTAAACATTCAATAATATACAATAATCATTCTAACATGCAGAATTAACAATTCTAAACATATAATAAGTCCTTGAAAATGAATATATATATGCATACATTGTACTAAATTTAACAAATTACAAACATAATACCATGAATATAACAAAAGTACTCTAAAGGAAATTACTCTGGCATTAGCAAAACACACACTTTTGATACTGGTCTCTTAAAAAATTCCACTCTGGGTTTTTATATTAAGTACTCTGATTTTATTATCAACACCATAATAAATATCAATTATTCTGCCTAGAGACCATCTGTAAGTAGGTAAATTATCATCAACCAATAGCACTAAATCACCAATGTTTACATTGTCTTTTCAAAAGGCCCATTTATTTCTTTGTTGCAATTCACTTAAATAGCTACGGTGCCATTTTTTCCACACTAATTGAACTATTTTAGTTATCCTTTGCCACTTATTAAGATTATTATCTTTTAAATCAATTAAATTAGGCTCTAAAATAGCGTTCATTGATCAATTAATCAAAAATGGGCTGGAGTTAAAACTTGAAGTTATCACTATCAGTAGAAATTGGACTCAATGGTCTAGAATTCAAAATTGCTTCAGTTTGTATACATATAGTTAAAAACTCTTCATAATTTAAACTAGCACCTTTAACTACTCTTCAAAAATGAAACTTAAATGATTTAATGGCCGCTTCCCAGAGACCACCAAAATTTGGGGCTCGAGGAGGAATACATTTCCATTCAATACCTTCTTCACATACTTAATCTCAGGATTAATAACTAACTCATGAAACTTTTGAATTTCTCTGTTCGCACCTACAAAATTCTTTTGCACTATCAAAGTATAATTTAGCACATTTGCCTCTACGTGCAATAAATCTTTTTTAAAGCAGCTATAAAGGATTCGGATGATAAATCAGAAACACTCTCAATATGCACTACCTCAAAACAAAACAAACAAATAAACATACATACATTTTACACACAATACTCTTTCTTTGTTTACCAATTTTAACCAAAAATGGTCCACAGAAATCTACTCCTGAAACATTAAATGGATAATTCAAGGTAACTCTATCTCTTGGTTAACTACCCATTAATTGTGTTGACACAATAGGTTTACTTCTAACAAATAACACATTTATGCACTATTTTTCTACAAATAGATTTTCCACCTATAGGCCAGAATTTCTCACGTACATGACACAAAAAGAGCAGATAATCCTACATGAAAATATTTTTATATGGTAATAAGAAATTAACATCTCAGTAAATGCATGACTTTTAGGCAAAATTATACGGTGTATTTTATTACAACTACATTCCGCATTACTCAAACGTCCACCTACTCTTAAGATTCCATCTAAATCTAAAAGGGGATTTAAAGATTTTAATTTACTCTTCGACATAAATTCTTATCTTTCAATAGACTTTTGAAAACTTTTTCTTGTTGAATAGATTTTACTAGAAATATCTCAGCAATATTAATTTCTATCATGCATGAATAACTAAACAATAATAATATATAAATTATTAATATAAATAAATTATCAATTAAATAATTTAATTTAAATGACAAACACTTAGTATTCTTAACAAATCTAAATATGTAACTTAAATACTTAAACTTTTATATAATTATTACTTAAACTCAATAAATAGTTCATGAAATTTCAGTCACTTGTTTCATAAACAATTTGTTCTCACCAACACTGGATCACTCAGTTCAGAAAAGTTCTCATCCTGTTTATCAAGGATCTTGATCGGTTGATCAGGATACTTTTCTCCAGCCAGGAACTCTGGTCTCACCTAATGTGGTATCACTGGAAATCAGATGACAATCGATGGTTTAGCAAACTCTGATGAGCACGAAAGTCTTTTAGTCACTTGATTTCGAATCAAGTGTCTTAGATGTCTTAAGCTTCAAGGCACATTCACAAAAGTAGTTGATAAATTCTCAAAATTAAACGTTGAAGACCATTGAAGCATATTAAACACCAACTGTAACAGATGTTATACTCTCACACGAACAGTTGAGGTTCGGCCATGGCATTTGTTGTTCAGGGCATATTCCCTTACCAGCCACCTCTGTTTCTTCGACGGTCCCATAGTTGAACGACTCCTGTAGACTCCACCACATCCATATGATGGTTTACCATATCTGCTTCCTCTATCTCCTCCATAACGGAAACCATCTCCTCTGACTCCACGGTATTCTCCGCCTCCACAGTCTCCTCGTTTATCTCCACTGGAATAGCCACCATCTTTACTGCCACGGATGTCTCCATCACCACGGTCTCCTCGTTTAACTCCAACACCTCGGGATGGGTCCACTCTTATCTTTGAACCATTGATGGTAGCTCCATTCATGGTCTTTGAGGAGCAATCAAATACTCGTAATTTCTCAGGCCAGTAAACGCCATGATAAGTTGCGTGAGTAGCATCTGGTACTTTTTCCTCAATTATTTTCTCGCATGTAGAATTTTCACTATTACCTGTTAATTCAATTTCTCAAACCCTTCTACTGGCCAAATTTTCTCAATGGAAAATCAACTTTATCTGTGGATAGTCCACAATGTTCTCTATTTACATTTCCTGTGGTGCTGCACCCAGACACCACAAAGCCGAACACAGTATTCTGAAGAATAAGATTTGAATTTTCCATATCACACTCCCTCAACATCATTTTCTGTCACAGAAGTACGTGGTTGATTAGAAATCATAGGCTTTACAGGTAATGCAGGCCTAGAAGGAACTATAGGTTTTACACTGAGAGACTCAATAGATTTAGGTTTCTCTTTATTTGCTTCTAATACAGATGATGTTGTTGAAGGAATATGAGAGGTTCGAGTTTGGTGGCGAGAAGTGTTGCTGTTTGAATCACTTGATTTCTTAGATTCGTTCAAATTCTCTTTTGTACTAACTTTGTTAGAAACACCTTTTTCTGGAACATTGTCAGTTTTTGCACTGTTTTGCTGTGCAGAAGTATTTGACGCAAAATAACTTGAATTATAAACATTGGAAAATTGTCGGGGAGTAGGATTACACACGTTTGATGTTGGCTTCACAACTGATAATGAAGTAACATTTTTCTTATTAGAAGTTGAAGAATCTAAACTATTGGGCCATGACTCCTCTTCAGTTGAGGAAGACAAAGAGTCATCACTCACTCCTTTATTATAGCTAATTTGGGAAGTTTTAGCTGAATCCCTTTTCCATTTCTCAAGTTCCAACTCCTTTTCAAGTTTGGCCAACTGAATGTTCTCTATCTCTAATTTTATTGCACGTACTCGTTTGTCCCTCTCGAATTTTTCTTTCTTTTCCCTCCTTTCTTCTAAAACATCATCCACAAGATTGCGCACTATTTCAATCCTGCTTCTATAGACATGACTGGATTTGATCAGGTTGATGAAATCTATTTTTCTAGCATTGACTGGAATGGTTAAGCCCATCTCTTCCGCTACCTCTTTTAGGTCATCCTTCTTTAGATTTAAAGAAACAGACATTGTTTATTCACTTAAATTCACTAACAATGCACTGCAGAACTTAACAAACCTGTCAAACTAAACACTCTAATTCAACACCTTAATTAACCTAAATTAACACAACAAACGAAAGCAACTAACACATTAGAATTATTAAACTTCACCTACCGAACTCATGGTAGAATGCAGCCAACGATTCGTGGAAACTCAATGGATAACTCTATCTCAATTCTCACTAATCTGTCTCCGGGAGACTGGACCAAAATGTTCGATAGCTCGGACACAAATATAAACTCAAATAATCTTCGACACAGACACGAAGAAATAAATGGACTGTATAAATTAATCTCCTTTATTTAGGCAGCCATCAAGCTCGAAGATGGACTGCCACACACAACCTTTCTCGTTGGTTACACTTATTGAACTCTTTTACTTATGTAGCCATCAAGCTCGAAGATGCACTGCCACACGACCATTCTCTTTGGTCGTAGTTGTTCAACTCATTTAGTTTATGCAGCCATCAAGCTCGAAGATGCACTGCCACACAACCTTTCTCTTTTGTCGCTGAGTTTCAACTCCTTTAGTTTATGCAGCCATCAAGCTCGAAGATGCACTGCCACACGACCGTTCTCTTTGGTTACAGAAGTTCAACTGACTCTTACATTCTTTCTCTCCCCTGCCAGACACCCCCACAGACAGGGTGTTTTTCTGGGCATAGGGCGTTGACCTCCCCTAAGCAGGGGGAAATGGGTTTCGACGTAACAGAAAAATATTCGAGATCGTCCACTTCTAGTCTTATTTTCCGATGATCCCGTTTCCTTGAACTTTTTACAACACTTCTGACAGTAAATAAACTTGTATTGAACTGCACTCCCATAGCACGATAAGTTAAACCTTCATTTCTGAGCCTAATAATCGTGTTTTAACACTAACGTCCAACTCCTTCGATTTCAAAGTCATTTTACTGCAGTAATCGCAAAATAATGCATAGACACTTTTGGAGTAGTTTTGCAGACTTTTATACCGGTAGAGTTTCTTATCAGTCGAAACACGTGACTTCAATGTAACAAAATTTGCATAGCAGTTAAAACTTTGCCAATACTTTTTTTGACATGCAAATTTTCGTTTTTGAAAGAAAAAAATCGTAGAAAATGCAAATTAAAATAAAATTTTTACTATTTTTATATATCTAAGATGTCTTGTATTTATTACGACAGCTAAAATTGCATAACATTTTATTTATTTGTCAATATGAATAAATTAAGGCAATTGCCAATACTTTTTACCCACTGTATAATCACAGACTAAACAGATCAAGACGTTGAAAGTATCCCAACCAAGAGCTGCAGCCTTTTTCTCAGGCCTACGATGAGACGGCTCCTTCATTAGGGCTGATCAACACATTTTTAAACAAAGTATTCGGGAAAGCGTTTACATTTCTAATGATAGTTCTCATGGTACAGATTTGCAAATGTTTTATATGTTAGTAGTTAAAACTGAAAAAAAAAAAAAAAAAATCATCTGCGGATTTTTAAAATGTTATCTTAATACTGAACCTTTTTCCCATGTTGTAACTTGCTGTTTTCGCTGAGCAATGGATCTCAATACGAAATATACATACAAAATTCTTTGCAGATGGTTTTCAATTGTTTGGATTTGATTATAACATAGCTGCCGGTTTTGCGAAAATGTTGTCTTAATGCTGTACCCTTTTAACGTGTTATAACTTTAGTTGTTTTTCTGCACAACGTATGTCGGTGCAATGTATATATACAGATTTCTTGCAGGTGGGTTTTCGAATTTTTAGGAGTGTGAATCATAAAGCTGCAGGGGTTTGAACAAACATTTGATTGTTAGAAAATGGACAGAAATATTGACGTGGATCGCTTTATTATGTGCTTATTATATTTTAAAAATATATAAATTAATAATTTTAATTTTTGAAGAATTTCAGAATAAAAACAGAATTCAGATTCCATTTAAAAAAATAATTTAAATAATGGATACCTATTTAATTAATTTTTTTTTTTTATTTTAATATCTAGATGCCATTCAACGCTGTTGGAATCTGAGAAATAAAAACGAGTTTATTAAAGATATCGTTTAAGTAAATCAGCACTTAATCGCACCCTAGTTGGAAAAATAAATTAAAAAATAGTTTTAAAGAATTATTTTCATTGACAGCGTTTGAAAATAACTTAAAAAATATTACTACAATGACCAGTGACTACGCAAGTGCCCAACTCCTGGCCCAGTGGCAATTTAGGCAGGTAGTGAGCCGAAGGGTTGGGGTTCGAGTCCGCTGGTGGCTTTTATGGCTTTTGTGGCCTGCAACTTTCAGAAATGAGGTAATTCAATGGAATTCTTAGAATGAGTGTCAAGCATCTCATATCGAAAGTCAACCTATCCTGGTGCGAGATGTCCTGGCTTTTTTGCCATGCAACAAGCTAATGTGGGGGAGGAGCCTAAAAATCTTCCCGGACAGCACTTATCGGCTGCTCGGAGGTGAAAAATAAGATATTCGTAAATTTTACATCTCTAGAAATAATAGAATCAAACAGATAGCTTCTGGTACATTAGGGGGGCCTGAATGGCTAGGCGCTCTGGCGCTCGGTACCACTTTAGATTCGGGTTCGAAACCCGGCAATGCCCTGGATGTTTGTAGTGGTTCGGAATCCACTTTAAACTGTAGATCCCGGTCTGTCCAGCCTAAAGTGTGCACAACATGACCGTATAGCGACAAACCAAACCAATCTGTACATTAGTATTTAAACAAGTCCAATGGTTAATACAGTTTTTTTTTTTTTTTTTAAATAAAACATATTTAGCAAAGAAAAATGAGCAAGTTATATATAAATATATATTAGAATTTTTTTTTTTTTAATAATTTAAGTAAAAAATTTCATTAATGCAATGTTCTAGAATTATTAATTTAAAATGGGGAGGGGGGGAGCACTCATTGTAAAAAAAATACGTTCAAGACATCATATCAAGAACATCGTATCAAGATTCGTAAAAGAAAGATATTCGTAAATCTCACATGTTTAGAGATAATAGATCAAGCGGATAGCTTTTGTACATTAGTATTTAAATAATTCCAATGGTTAATACATTTTTTTTTTTAAAAAATAAAATAAACATATTTAGCATAAAATGAGCAAGTAAATCTATTTCTAAATACATACTTGAGATTTTTTTTTTTTTTTTATTGAAGTAAGAAAATTTCATAAGTGTATGTTCTAGAATAATTATTTTAAAGTGTGTGTGTGGGATGGGGATGGGGGGGCTCTCATCGTCTCATCGTTCCAGACATCATATCAAGAACAAAGTATCGAGATTCAAACAAGAGAAAGTTATTCGTAAATCTCAGAAGTTTAGAGATAGTAGAATCAAACGGATTTTTTTTTAGAGAAATATTTAAATAAGTCCAATGGTACAGTTGTTTTTAATAAAATACGCATATTTAACAAATTGAACAAGTTTACCTATCTACATCTAAATATATATTTGAGAGGGGTTTTTTTTTTTTTTTTTTGTATAATTTAAGTAGAAAATTTCATAAATGTATGTTCTAGAAATATAAATTTAAAGTGCGTGTGGGGAGGGGGGGTAACTAATAAAAAAATTAGTTTAAGACATCATATCAAGAACAACGTATCAAGATTCGTATAAGAGAAAGATTTTCGTAAATTTTACATCTCTAAAGAAAATGGAATCAAGGTAGCTTTAAAGTAGTAGCTGGTACTAGTAGTAATAAAGGATAGCTTTGTAGATAAATATTTAAATAAATCTAATGGTTAATACAGTTTTTATTTTAAATAAAGCATATTTAGCAAGAAAATGTTAAATTTTTATCTATCTATATCTAAATATATACCTGGTTGTTTTTTATTATTATTTAAGTAGAAAATTTCACAAAATGTATGTACTAGAACAATTAATTTAAATGGGGAACTCATCGTAAAAGATATTTGTAAAAGTAACCGTTTAAGACATCATATCAAAAACAGAATATCAAGATACTAGACAAAGATATTTGCAAACCTTACATCTCTAAAAATAATAGAATCAAACGGATAGTTTTTTGTAGAAATATTTAAATAATTACAATGGTTAATATAGTTTTTGTTAAATAAAATACACATATTTAGCAGGAAATGAGCAAGTTTATCTATCTATATCTAAATATATATGTGAAATTTTTTTTTCAATTTAAGTAGAAAATTTCATAAATATATGTTCTAGAATTATTTTCAAAAAGCGGGGAGGAAGGGGGGGGACACTCATAAAAAAAATGCGTTCTAAACATCATATCAAGAACAACGTATCGAGATTCATACAAGAAAAGATATTCGTAAATCTCACATGTTTAGATAGTAGAATCAAACGGATATCTTTTATAGAAAAAATATTTAAATAAGTAAAATGGTTAATACAGTTTTTTTAATAAAATAAACATATTTAACATGAAAAGGAGCAAGTTTATCTATCTATATCATATATATTTGAGATTTTTATAATTTACTTAGAATATTTCATAAATGTATGGTCTAGAATTATTAGTTTAAAGCGCGCAGGGAGGAAGGGGGGGACAACGTAAAAGAAAACGTTCAAGACATCATATCAAGAACATCGTATCAAGATTCGTAAAGAGAAAGATATTCGTAATAGAATCGTGCCGATAGCTTTTGTAAAAAGTATTTAAATAAGTCCAATGGTTAGGTTAGTTTTTTTAATAAAATAAACATATTTTGGCAGGAAAAATAAGCAAAGTATCTATATCTAAATATATATTTGAGATTTGTTTTATAATTTATGTAAATAATTTCATGATAATAAAAATTTCATTTATAATAAATAAAAAAAAAAATTAAATAAATGTATGTTCTAGAATTTTTAATTTAAAGTATTTATAAGAAATCTAGGAAAAGCTCTAAGAGAAAATAATGAAACCTGAAAAGATAAAGTTTAAAAACCACATAAATTAGCAAGAACACGCCCTTATTATTTTTGAAAATAATTATATTAAATTTTTCAGAAGCTATATCATTTTTAAATGACGAATTAATAATTTCAAATTTCTGACGGCAATCGTTTGTTATTTGAATGCAACGATATAACACAAATATTTGCAAATAAAACCCACAAAAATTTTGGCGTCCGATTTATTTATTATCAGAGTTTTTTTTCAGCACAAAACTGGAAATAGGATTATACAAATATTTTAACTATTCAACTTTTACATATAATTACTTTGCATTTTTTAATCGTTTCTTCTTTAGTAGTATCAGCTTAAAATTGCAATTCCAACGGTTATGTGAAGTTTCCTTATTTTTAAATATCAAATATATAAGAGGGAACATATATAAAATGTTCAAAATATCAAGATATTTTGAAAAAAAAAAATGTATCGTTACTGCAAAAATCTTTTTCTTGTTTTGCCTTACGATCTTACAAAATAGAAACGTTTTTCAAGTTTAAAAAAAAAAAAAAAAAAAAAATATATATATATATATATATATATATATATTTTCTTTTGCCATACTTTTTTTTCCCCATAATGAAAGAAAATTGGTGTTCACGTAAAATTTAAAAATGTAATTAAATAAAAGAAATATAGCTTTTAAAAATATAATAAAATGAATTTTTGCCATAATGAAAGAAAATTAAATTATTAACGTATAATTTAATGATTAAATTAAATAAAAAGAAGTATAACTTAAAAAGTATCAATAATAAAAGCTTAAAGCTTAATAAAAAACGTGAAATTATAAATACAAGTAAAATTACTCTTAATTTTTTATAATAAACAGTTGAAAGAAAAATATATATATATATATTAATTTTAACAATAAATGCTTTTATGTAAGAAGATATGCAATAACATCTTTTTATATGGCGCATATTAAGAGACAAAACAAAAGCAATATTTTAAATCAGGTTTTAATATTAGTTAAGATTTCTATTGAAATTTAAAAAAGACTTGAAATTGCGATATGTTGTTTTAATTAAAATAATTAGAAATACAAAATTACTCGTACTTTGCAGTGCTTTTAAATTTCTAGGAACGTTTCTTAAGTTAAAAAATAATAATAATAATTTCTTTTGCCAGAAACTTCTTTGCCATAATGAAAAAAAAAAACTCGTTTTCAAGTAAAATTTAATAATTTAATTAAATAAAAATATAACTTAAAAAAGTATCAAAAATAATAATTTTTGACAAGATGAAAAAAAAAAAAGTGGTTTTCACCTAAAATGTAATAATTTAATTAAATAAAAAAAAAAAAAATTTAAAACGTATCAACAATAAAATGAATTATTTGCCGTAATAAAATATTGGTTTTTCACTTAAAATTTAATAATTTAATTAAATAAAATAAGTATAACTTAAAAGGTATCAATAATATAATGAAAGCTTAATAAAAAAACATGAAATTATGAATACAAATGAAATCCTTCTAATTTTCTTTTTGAAGAAAAAAAAATCATTTTCTATAATTTTAATGATAAACGCTTTTTTTTATGTAAAAATAAAATACAATAACCTCTTTTTATACGGCAATTGTTAGCAGACAAAAGAAAAGTAACATTTCAAAATCAATCAATCAATTTAAATCAAATTTTTAATATTAGTTACGATTTCTAAAGGGTATTGAAATTTAAAAAATGACTTGAAATTGTGAAATATGGTTTTAATTAACATAATTAAATACAGAGTTATTCGTACCTACAGTGCTTTAAATTATTAGGAATGTTTCTTACGTTAAAAAATAAATAAATAATTTATTTTTGCCGAAACATCTTTGCCATATTGAAAAACTGGTTTCACGTAAAATTTAATAATTTAATTAAATAAAAAAGTATAACTTACAAAATTTCAATAATAAAACGAAAACTTAATTAAGAAAACACAAATAATTTTATATAACATAAATAAAATTTCACAAATAAACACAAATAAAATAATAAATAAATTATAAACACAAATAATAAAATTACTCTAAACTCTTTTATAAGAAAGAAAAAATAATATCCACAATTTTAATAAATGCTTTTTTACGTCAGCATAAAATAAAATAACCTCGTTTTATACGGCGCATGTTCAGAGACAAAAGAAAAGCAACATTTTTAAATCAGGTTTTTAATATTAGTTAATTTTTCAATTAAAATTTAAAAAAAGACTTTAAATTGTGATATATGGTTTAAATTAAATGATTAGAAATACAGAATTACTCATATTTGCAATATATTAAAATATCTAGTAAAGTTAATAATAGTACAAAATCCTTCGTTTTTTTATGACTTTTTTTCCTGGATAATATACTTTTTTATTTTATGCTGAATTTTTATTACTTAAAATCACCAAAATATATAAAAATAAAAAGGTAATAAATACTGATATCGTTGAACAAAACAAAATTAAAAAGCAAACAAAATTAACCGTTGATAAAGAAACGTTAATAATAGATATAACAACAAGGCAACATATAATTGTTTTGAACTATAATCAAATACAAATATATATTAAATAGATAATTTTATAATGTAAATCAAACTTTACCAATTCAAGGAAATAAGCAGGAATGGAATAAATAGCAATATAAAAAAAAGTAGCAAAATACACACAAAAAATTAAGTTAATATATATATGAAAAAAATTAGATAAGATATATGAAATACGAAAATATAATTACAGCAAAAAAATTAAATTATTAAATCACATTAAATAGAAATAGAAAAATTACAAGATTTTATAACAAGAAGAGCGCAATCGAAATAGCATCCGATCAAATAATGGAATGAATATCCACGGCAGGTCAGTTTTATACAGAGATGAAAGCAAAGCACTGATTGGTTAATCGTAAGTCACCAAACGATCGTCATTCTGTAATTGTCACGAGCTCACTTGTTTTGACTATGTTTCTGGGATCGGCAGATGTTTTTTTTTTTTTTTTTTTTTTTTTTTTTTTTTTTTGTAAACATTCTGAAGTTCGTTTTAACCATCCAATAAATTAGAGCATTCCCATTTAGTTAAGAGTGTAAAGAATATTTAATTCATGGATACTCATGATTTTGAAAGTTGTGGGCTGTTTATATGCGCGTTAATTTGATTCATTTCAGTCATATTTATTTCTTTATACGTAATAATGAGAATTAATGTGAAAAGAAAATAATAAAAAACTTGTTGAGTGATATTACTTTAATTTAATAAGGGTTTTCAAGTATTTGATTCGATTTTCGAAGTAATCAAACGCCAAAAGAGACACGTCAAATGGTTTTTAATTATCGATTTTTTTTATTCAGGTCTAACAAATTTTTGTTCATTAATATGTGTTGACTGAAGAAGAAACAAAAATATAAAAAACCAGCCATCTACCTCAAAAAAACAACTTATCTTTTGGAAATCAGAAACAAAATATCTTGGAATTCATCTTCATAAACATTTAAATTGGAATTTTCATTTTAACTAAATAAATTGGAACATTACCATTTAGTTAAGTGGTTATTTTTCTGTGCAAAGCAGATGTATTTAATTTATGAATACTCAGGAATTTGAAATGCATGGACAGGGACGGTTTTAGATGAAAAGAGGCCCTAGGCTATTTTACTTATGAGGCCTTTTCACCTCCCATTTTTGAGTTTGTAAATTACATGAGATAATAAAATACATCCTTACTGTGATATATATCAACATGTTAAATGAAACATGTTGTGATGGGTACTAATCTTTATAAAAATGTGGAACGGTTAATAAATAAATAAAAAAAAAGTCGAGAACACTTATTTGGACATTTATTTTCAGCACCCTATATATTACTTGTAACAATAACTAATCAAACATAACAACACACAACATTTACAAAAAAACAAAATTCAAATAATAAAAATCTTTGCCCACAAAAATAAAATATGCAATACAAATTATCCTATTTTCTATCAAATTAAATTAAATATAGACAATACATTAAAGATTAAAGCAAATTCAATTCAGATAAATTTATTTCGTAATAATTTGCATTTAAAGTTTAAGTATCAATTATTATGAATTTTAAGTTTTTAAACTAAACCAAAAATGGATCTGGATTCGAAAAATCCAGATCACAAAAAAAAAAATATCAATTTGTATATCATATTAAATTTCATGTTAATAGTTATTTTATTTAAAAAACTGATTCTAATTTTGCTGACAATTTGAATGTAGGTCCCTCTTGATCTTGAGGCCCTAGACTGAAGCCTTGTTAGCCTATAGGAAAATCCGGGCCCTGATTATGGTGGGCATAAAAATTCCTTAAATAAAAACGCAAATTTCTCACAACCGTAAATTTTTTTTTTTTTGCAGAATTTGAAAATTAAGGCCAATCGTTGGGACATCACTGTGCCGGCTCAGATGTTAATAAATGTATCAACAAAATTAAATATAAAAATCTGATTCTCAGGTACGCAAAATTGATTTTAAAAAGTTTTCAGCATCTTTATGTATATTGGCAAATTGCACGACCGTTTGGCTGAATCAAAAACAATTGTTACCTCACCCCGCCCTCACTCCACACACAAAAATTTGTATGTCTAGCTCGGGTTAATTTCGTCCGATTCATATTTCATTTATATTTACTCGTTTATTTCATAAGATTCTTGGTTACCGTTTGGTGACATTTTGAGATATTTTCAGGAGCAGAGAGTCCATTTAAATACAAATATTCTGATCCAAAATACTTTTTTACTGGATCTTTTGATATATAATATCTGTAAGAACTTTAAGCATATAAACTTGATTTCTATTGATGAACACAGGGCTTTCGATTTGCGTAGCAATTCTTAAAACCATACAAGGAGTTGAAGTCGGTCTCTAACTCCACAACTATTTATCATGGTTTTATGAAAATACTTTTACAACTTTTATATTGGAAGGTGACAGAAGAGGTGTATAGAGGAGGGTCACAATATAGAAAATTTCTTTTATGTGGATCTTCTTTAAATTTTTCGAACGATTTGAATTATAGAAAAAAGTTGATTCTGCCATCACTTCTTTGGAGATAATAGAAATGGTTATAATATTTCTTTAAATTTAGCCAACTGTTATATAATGATTAAGTTCAATAATTACAAAATTATTGAATTGATACATTGAAAAATAAAGAAATTTTAAAAATAAAGTTCATTTGAACACATAATAAATACGAAAATGAAATATATAATTTTTTAGTTGACGACAAATATTTTGTCAATGCATATATCAATAAAAATAAACAAATACAATAAAGTACAAAATATACAAATACGAATTGAAATATGATGCCAGAGAAAAAAAAAAATAAAAACCCGGTTCATTTTAAAAGAACTTATTTGAAAAGAAAGTCAAGAAAAAAATGGACGGTTCAAGTATATAATAATCCATATTTTTTTTTTTTATTACATCTGAAGAATAAAACTTTTAAAATATTTTTTTCTTTTGACAAAAAATGTGCTATGTAACTGTAAGTTAATTCCTTGTTTTCTTTGTGCTATGTAACTGTAACCTTTTGTAAAGCATGTCGTAATGTTTACAAAATAAAGGCCTCGTTGTAGGTAATATGTACACATGAGTGAGTTCAGGTCAAATTAAAATATTTTCATTGAGTGATCACTATTTTTAATGATAGAAAATTAAAAAATTATGGACGATCCTGAAACTCAACAAACTGCACAATTCTTATGGACTATAACTAATAAATTATCTACAATATGTCCAGCTGCATCCAGGTTTTATATGTATGATTGAATAATTTTTGTTAAAATAAATTTTATACACTACCACTATTTTGTCCATAAAATTAATTAGACTGTTTATATATAATGTGGCTAAAATTCCTAATTTAAATTAAATGTTACAATATTTATATTTAATATAAAATAATCTTTAAACATATGTCTATTTATAGTATCAATAAGCATTACTGCTCTCATTTTTTAAGGAAAATAAATATGCTAGATTTTATAAGTTGTTTCTTTCTTGATTTGACATCACATTGCAATAATAATGGTGTTTTTTTATGTGTCACATGAATTTTCAGTTTAGTAGAAATTTTAAGATTTTCTTATAACAATTGTTTCCAATACCCATAATTATTGTATAAAATTAAATACATAATTTTTTAGTTGACAACAAATATTTGTCAATGCACATATAAATAAAAAATAAACAGATACAATAAAATACAAAATATACAATAAAAATATGACAAAATGGTATTACTAATTTATTAAATATTATAAAAGATATTAATTATACTAATACTAATTATTAATAGAGGTATTGGTAATTTAAAAAAAGGCTTTGATTTATAATATGATAAGATAAATTATTTTATTTTGAATTTACTTTTAAATCAATTATTCCATTTTTTTAATTATTTAGTTTAATTATAATGTTAAATTAGCTATATAAATTGTGAATAACTGTAGGTCAAATGAGAAGAAAAAGTCATATTTGGAAGTGGAAAAATAGTTGACGAGTCCAGCAATTCTTAAACACTGTTATGTGGACATTATTTTTTAGGCACTCTTAATATGTTATTGATGTTTTTATTGAAAGAATGAAAAACTTTCTTTTCCTCTTGTAATTATAAAATTAAAATATCTGCTCAAAAAAAAATTATTTTTCTAAAATGAAATAAAAATTATTCACTATTTCTTCTTCATTGGCACAACAGCCCCATATTGGGCCTGGCTGTCTACCTACTGGCAGATTTCGAGACAGGAGATACTTTCTTTAAATGGAGTAGGGTTAACAGCTCTATGTCCTACAGTCATATTAGACCAGAGCCTACAGTTTAAAGTGGATTTCAAACCACCACAAGCATCCATGACCTACCATGTCTCGAACCCAAAACATGTGGCACCGAGTGCTAGTCACTCCGCCATCAGGTCCCTACTTATTATTTCTATAATGTAATAAGAAACTATCTAGTAAATTAGATGCATTGACATTAGAAAAATATTTTTTCAAATACTGAGAAAGAAAGGATGAAACAAATTATATTAAACAATTATCTAAATCAACAAATATATTCTATTTAATGTTATAAAATTTAATTGTATGCAATAAATTTTTAATTTACATACGTCTTGTTATTATTAGGTCAAATTTGAAAACTTTAGATAAAGAATCCAAATGTAAGTGTGAATTTTTCTATAATTAAATTATATTATGCAATTTATAATACATTAATAGTATAAATTAAAATTAATATTTTATGTAAATAAAGCAATTTTTTAATAAAAAAAAAAATTAGAATGCATTTCCTGTAATTAAAAAATGGCACTTTAATTTATCTAAATGCAAAATAATGTCAGTATGCTAAAATAAAAAAATGATAATAAATAAATAATAACAATGCGTGGAATACAGGTTTAGTTATTCATTTTCTCTCAAAACTTAAATATGTGTACTAATATTTGTTAAGATTGTTCAATTATGTTTAGGAAAACTCTTAACATATTACTAAACGACATTAAAAAAATGAGTGTTGATACTGTCTTAAATTACAGCATTTTTTTGCTATTGTACAATTTATCTTTTAAAGGGTACATTCTAAGTAGAGAAAGGATATTTTTATTATGTTGTTATTTTATTTAAACCCAAATTTGTTTAGTGATGTATTATTTTTGTTTGCAGTTTTAAAAAAGAAATAAAACCTTCTCAACACTGCAAGCATTGTGGAAGTCTGTGGATTCCTGGAAATCACAAAATACGAATTCAACCAGTTCCTCGCCCCAATTCTCATATAAAAAAAACTTCTGAAATGGGAACAAGAAGAGTCATGGAAACTCAACACTCAGCAAAAAAAGAAGCTCAAGAAGTTCAGAGAAACTACAAATAAAATAGTGATAAAAACTTATTTTTATTTGAAATTTTAAAATTATATGCATTGACTCGTTGTTTTATAAAATAGCACAAGGAGGTTTGGTTTGTCACTCTACGGTCATCTTGTGCATACGAGGGCTAAACAGACTGGGACCTACAGTTTAAAGTGGATTCCAAATCACTTGTAAACATCCATGCCTCCACCAGGATTCGAACCTGGAGCCTTCAGCACTAAAGGCCAGAGAGATAGCCAATTGGTCATCAGGCTGCACACACACGAAAGAGGAGTTGTTGGACTACTCCAAAGCTTGGCATGAGTGTTTGTGTTGAGCATATATTCAAACAATTAAAATCGCTCATTACACAAGGGCAGTAGAAAGTATTGATGTGCTGCCATCCAAGCCTATAAATAGCTGCCCTGAAGTATTTTGTTTGCAGTTTTATCTGCTTTTATGATCAAAAATGTCCTCAATTTATTGGAATTAAGGGGAAAGAGTAATATTTGGCTAAATGACTGCTACCTTGGCTTTTCTGTCATGGCAAAGAGACATTGGCATCAGAGCCGAATTCACACATGTATTATGCGACATTTGCATGGGCCATTACGTGCATCCCTGATAGCTACTCACTATTGGCTTTCAATTTAAAGTTTTGTATTGTAAAGGAAGGGAGGATGGACAGTGATAAATCACAAATTTAATTTTAATAGGAACCCTGTACATACTTGCGATTTTTTATTCCTTGCTCATTGATTCTAAATAATAAACCACCACACCATGACAGGCCAGTTATATCCTTGCAATATTCAACCACCTGTTGAGTCTCATTTCTAAACTATCAGGAGGTATTTTCCAATAGGTTAACGTCCAGCCATACAAATCATGATGGGTTAACCCCCTGCAATTTTTATGGAAACGGTTTAATTGAGGGTGTTGCCAGACTATCTTAATATTGGCACACCGAATTCAGAAATGTGCTAACTATTCTAGTTGAACAGCACATTTACAGCAATTATAGAAAGGAAATGTTGGAAGACACCATAAAAAAAACTGTATTGAAAACTATCCTTTTATTTAATTTTGTGTGATCATTTACTTATGTCAACATTGCAAACATACATCTATAGTTTGAATTATTTCTCAATAGTTTCATCCAAGTCTTATTATCATTTGATTCAATAAGATGTTGGAAAGATAATTTGTATATTCTCTTATAATATAATTCTTGAAGGCAATGCAGAACATTTAAAAAAAAATGACAAATCAATTAAAATATATTGCATTTATCTTTATATTAGTAAATTTAAAAAAAACTTATTATAATTAAAGAATAAACTACCATTGAAACCATTCTAATTTTCTTAAGTTTTAATTAATAATTTCTGGGATGATACTAAACTTGACCCCCCTTTTCCTATTTTAATGATCAACAGTTGTTATATTTAAGACTAATAGTTAAAGGTGTTACTTTTCATTATTTCTTGTATATTGAAATAAATATATCCCATTTTAGTCTAATTATTTAATTTTTTCCCCTTAATCTTTACCGATACTAAATTTATTATTAAGCAAAAAAAAAAAAAAAAAAATCTGTCCTTAGAAAATGCTCAGTGAATTGAATTTGCAAAGCATATCACTTAAATTGACTATTTTCCAAATAGATTTACACCTGTAATTCCTGTAAGAAGACTACTACATTCCCTGGCTTAAAGAAATATAGTACAAAAGACAAAAATATTTCATTCAGCACACCTGCTCCTAAAATTAAGCTCAAGAAAGGAGACTTGAATGCAGGGCTATTTATGAAAACTCCTGTGGATCACTTGTAAGTATACTGTTTATATATATGTATATATATATATTTCTATTAAATAAAGTATCAAAATTTCTTAGTACAATAACCTCTCGCTGATCAAGCCTTCCCTTTTGTATGGATTTGGGCATTTGTTGGACTTGACTTCCAGATGGCGAAACAATGCTGCTCACATTCTATCGTTTATACAAGCTTAAATGCAGAAGTGTTAACACATTCAATGTGTACATTATCACAATTTTTGAGGTATCCCCTTTAAAACTATATTGACTCTCGCTAATCCAACACTGCCATAGTTACAAATATGGCGAGCGGATTAGTGAGAAAGAGAGGTTACTGTATAAAGATTTTAATTGGTTTTCTTTTAAACAACAAAGAATGTTTGATCACGAAAAAATAACATTTCTTATAAACATAAGTTATTTTTTTTAATTTGCACATTGTTTTGATTATATCGTGCGAGAAATATTTGTTAACTAATAATTAATTCTGATCTTTTTCTCATTCCAGAACGAAGAAAACCAAAAGCAAATTAGGAAAGAAATCTGAAATTTTAAAAGCTACAAATTTTTCGGAAAAAATGAATTCATCAGAAAAAGGTTTAAAGCAAAATGTGATATCCCTTTCAAATAAACTGCTGAATATGCCAAATCCTGTAGGAAAAGTACACTTAACACCTAGTGTATTAAAACAAAACTCAACTCCGCAGCTAAAATCTTCTAGCAAAAAGAAAAAAGGATTGCTGAAACACATTTTAAATCAAGAACAAGAATCCAAAAACAGAAAAAGAGTTTGTCATCTTTTCTCATATCTCTGTGACAAATTGTATAAAACATTTTATTTTACAAAAGTGGAATATATTTATTATTTACAAACTTCATTTTATAATAACCACAACATATGTCACAAGAAATACAATATTTTACATTGGAATAAATTGCATACAACATGTTTTCTATCACAGTTTACTTTTTATTTGTTCAGGTGATTTAGAGGATATAACAAAACCGCCATCAAAAGCTGCTTGTAGCACTTCATCAACATGTGAACACAAATAAAAATTCATGTCATTCTGCAAAAAGAAATTTTTTTTTCATTATATTAATTGAAAACTTATTTTTATCAAGCATATTTTATTTATTTTATAACAAAAGAACATTTTCTTTTTTTTTTTTAAATCACACTAATATAGGTTATTTAAATTTAATAAACTAGTCTAATACTTTATAGCAAAAGTAAAATTCACTCACTTATCCAGAATTACATTAGCTATACCAACTGTCCATCCAAAACACAGCACCAAGGGCAAGAGATACCAAAGCCAAATTTATTTAAGAGATTGCATATTGTATCAATGTTAATTGATTTGAAATGCATTCTTCTTTGATGTGAGGAAGACAAAAAAAAAAAAACAGTAATAAACACTGCTACATGTGGCAATATTTAGTGAAAGAGGCCTTGAATGTGCTGTTAGGGAGTGGCAACCCATGCCTGCCTTCATATGTCGACAAAGTTCATCCAGTGTACTCATGATAGTACTGCATACAGATTCGTTCAAAAACACAATGACAAGCCATCGAATGTCCATCTCCTCCGCAATTCAGTGCACCATGGCAAACATAAACGCCTGTGGCTTAAAGGTAAGCAAAGCAATAGAAGTTTAACAGACAGCCCACTGTACTGTTAACGATGTTGAATAATTTGTGAAGGTACTGATTGTTGTATTGCAGACTGTATTCGCTGTGATATGGTTATGGATGTGGCAGTATGTTTCATCACTGCCATGTGCACAATATCCCTTGCTTCCTAGGGAGTGATGCGAAGAGGTGGCTACAATGTTCCCTCCTGCATCCACTGATTCCATACACACATAATAGTTGCTGGGCTATGTCTGAATGACGATCCAGTTCTCGGAAGATCGTTCTCTTGCAATCTCTGTATGCAATTCGATTCTGCTTCAATCGAACTAAGGATTGTGTTTTTCTGTCAGGCACGCCGACGCTGAACAACAGGAGAAAAATTCACATTCTTCACAATGGCAATCTTTCCTCCCTTCATATATAGATTGTAAGGAGAGTTGTAGTTGCTTTGCTGAAACCATAATGATTTGTATATTCCATTGCAATATGAATGTGATGCAAATGTCATGCTATTTGCATTATTCCTTCAAGGTACTGCATTTTGGATGTCCAGTAGGGTATATAAAATGTACTAACAAATTATGAAGCTTAATTTGATAAAAATTACATTTTAAACTTCTTATGAATGTTAAACTATAAGCTTACATATTTAAAATATTAATAAAATACTGAATAAATTATATGAAATATTCTTTTTAAAAGTTATTCAAAGAAAAAAATAAGTATAATACAAGAATAAGGAAATACAATTCATACTTTTACAGACTGTGGAATTTCTACCAAATCTTTTTCATTACGACTAGGCAAAACACAACTTCTCATGCCAGCTCTGTGAGCAGCGAGTACTTTTTCTTTTATGCCACCAACCTGCAAGGAAAGAATTTAGCTGTACCAGGAGAGGCTCAAACATTTCAGATGACAAATGTTTTGAAATTGGATAGCAGACCATTAGGAAAACACATGGATATAGTAGTATCAAGTCCAATTGCAATGTACTTTGAGAAAATTCAACAAGAAGTTTTGCAAATTGCAAACAAGATAACTGATTATGTTCATCTAATGTGAGTAAATGGTAGCACAGTAGATAGCACTTTAGTCTCGTACCCATACATACACTGCTTTGAATTTCACCTATGAAAGGTTTACACACACACACATATATATATATATATATATATACATACATACATATATATGTATGTAAATTTTTTATGAATGGTTTTGCAACCAGTGATATGTCTTTGCAATAATTTCTTCCATTTTGTATTTACAATAAAATGTCTTTAACCTGGCACATTATACTACTGTATTATAGAGCTTCACTATAGTTTTAAGATGGGTGTCAAAGATTAAGCACTCTAAATAAAAATTTAAATGATTAAAATATGTACATATTTGATATGTTCATGACATCATTCCAAAACTGACAGACTGGATGAAAACGTGAGACAGCATCTGTCAGTCAAGGTCAACAAACAGCCAAATTCATATGAAAGCGAAGGTCGGATTATAGAATGCTGGATTTTAAAGAGAGGTTATTTTATTTATATTTATAAATAGAATTAAATTACTTGCATTACTTATAAATTTATTATTTAAGTTATTAATATTATTTCTTATTTAATAGGATAATGTAAAACGAAATCATTAAACATTACTTTGTAATTATTTTTGTATTAAAAATAATTTATTTTAAGTAATTTATTATAAGCAATTATAAAATGAGATATGATAGAAATTATTGAAAAAAAATATACAATTTGCAACATGGGTTGAGAAACTAAGATCGTATTTATGAAATTATTCATATAAAAGTTCTATAGGCAAGGTTTGAACCAGTCATCATGCAGTTTAGAGACAAGCATTTCCTACCACTGACTCATGCAAGGTGAACACATCAAACTACCCTATGCAAAACCTATAAAATTTCTGATGGTGAGATGGCCCCTATATCAATTGAGTTGTGTTGCAGATTTACAACTGTATGCAGTTACAAAAATAATTTTAGTATCCTGAGCATTTAATCCTTGCCTGGTTAGTTAAAAAATATAAAACAAGCACAGGAATAGAATTTATTAAACATGGGGATTTGAGAGTGAAACACAGGCCATCATTATCAGAAACATATAAAATGGAGTTGGACACCTGTTGAGATGACTACTATGTATAAAGTAGCTAATAAAAATGATAAAGCAGCAGTGTGTTTGTATTGTGAAAGATTTCCTTCGATTCTTTTGGTGAGATGTTTTTTTAGATGTTTTGTTTAATTAGATAATTGAGCAGCTTACTTAGGAAAAAAAAAAAAAAACAAGGAAAAGCAAAGTAATAATACATTTTTACCATCTTAAAAATAAATAAAAAATGCAATGATTTTTTAAAATACTTATTAAGTATTACCAGCATCAAGAGAAATGTGATTTTAAAGCATTCATCACACGAGTAACATCTCGACACAAATGTATAAAGTGAAAATTTTGTTTATACATTATTAAAACTTTATTCTTTGAACAATTGAGCTCAATTTCATTGCAATAGATAAAATGAAAAATTATGATTTAATTATTGCATCATTCGAAAATAAAATTTATTACTATCTATAAAAAATTAGATCATACTAAAATAAATTTAATTAAAAATTAATTTCACAATTTAGCAAATTTGGTTTAATTGATTCAAACACTAATATTATAATTACTATTGTACTTTAGCATGTATATTAAATTTTTAATTATGTTAATTTTCTATATGATTTACATTAAACAAAAACAACAAGATGAAAATATCTAATAATCAATAAGAAATATCCTTGTACAACTTACTGGCAAAATTAAACCTCGAAGAGTTATTTCCCCAGTCATTGCAACATCCGATCTAACAATGCGTCCAGTGAACAAAGATACCAATACAATGAAAATTGTAACACCCGCCGACGGGCCATCTTTACCAACAGCTCCAGCAGGAAAATGAATGTGAATATCAGTGCCTTCCATCAAGTCTGCACCATGAGGCATTTTTATTCCGTACTGTGAAAAATAAAAATTGAAATTCAGTTTTTCATTATATATATGTAAAATTGATATTTTTCTTACAAAAAAAATTCTTAATATTTTTCTTTGTTTTATGAAAGAGGGATACTATAAAATAGAAAAAGTTTGTTCAACTTGACAATATATGTATATTTTATTTCATTTTTTAAATTTCTAGAATCATTTTATTAACAATTGAATATGAGATGTTTACTTAGAAAACAGGATCAAAAATCTTTCTAATTTGTTATACACCTGACTATTTTTAATTAGCATAATTAAAATGAATATATGCATTTTATATTAAAAATAAAATGTTTATCATCTTGTTACTTTTCAAATACACATATTAAGTTAAAAATATTTACCTCATAGAGATGAGAACGAACTAAATTCAATGCTAATTGGGCAGATTCTTTCATCACTTTTCCAAGCTGCCCAGTAAGTATTAATTGCCCATCTCCTTCAATTTTAGTGGCTTCGACATACAGTAATTGGCCACCCACTGATGTCCATGCTAGACCAACAGCCACCCCTGGTTGGCGTAAACGTCCGGTTACTTCATTGTCAAATATAGGAGTCTGAATGAAAACATTTAGAAAAATTCAAATATTTAGATATTATTAGGGTCAAACAACATGAATAAAAATAGTTGGCTGAAATGAATTTAATCTTATTAAATGTAAAAATTTTTACTATTCAAAGAAATGCCATAATGAGCCATGCTTATCAATACTATCTCTGAAAACATAGAAGGCTTTATTTTATTCCTTTATTCCAGACTTTTTTAATTATATTACTTTGTATTTTATATGAAAAAATTTGCTTTTGAAATCAAATAATGCTTTAGAGAGTAAAAACAAAATCGAATCCAAGATTAAAAATTAAAATAATTTATATATTAATATGTTGTACATTTTAAATTTAATATGTTATTGGCTCCTTATTAGTTCATATCAGCAAAACTATTTCCCAATTATACAAGTATATTAGGGCAATGAGCGTACCGATTACGGAGTTCCTATGTGGGTTTAAGAATCACGAAAACCTCCGCATCTTAAAAGTTAGTTAAAAATCTGCACTATTGAAGTTGCTTAAATTTCAGAGTAAAATATAATAGAAACACAAAGTATTTAAGGAAACATCTTCTGTTTGAGAATAATTAAAGCAGAAGATCAAAAAAGAAGAAGCTACCGGTACAATTAAGAACAAGTATATTACTAACACCCAATATGTCCATAACAGCTTCTTCGTCTAAAATAAAAGGAAGTTCAGGAGGTACTGGACTGAAGGTTAAGTTTCCACTTTCCTGAGGAACTTCCTCCATTGGAATTCTTTTTGGACTCTCCATTATAACATTTTCTTTAGGAATGAGCATTGTTTGCTTTTCAACAACCTTCACAGCCACTGCCCGGCAAACAGCGGCAATCTTTCTCTCCAACCCACGGACACCAGCTTCTCTAGTATATTTAGAAACTGTAACATAAGCATTAATTGCCGATTAATTACATTCAAAACAAAACTCGGTATTACATTATGCAAAAATTAAACCTGCATAAGTTTATTTTTATATGAATCATTCAATGCATTAAAAGTTTGTGAATATTTTAAAAGGATAAAACTCAAACATAGTAAAGTGATCAAATAATAAATTTGTAATTTTACTCATATTAAGTACTCAAACTTTTATGAGCAAAAACTTCTATCTAGTAGGGAATAATAGATTCTGCGAGATTTAACTATGCAAGTAACGATTTCAGATTTATAAAAATTTTAATTCAAATGATTACTCATCTTTTATAATAATCAAAAATGTTTTTTATAAAAGTGAAAAACATAATGAATAATATAATTTTTTTATTAGAAGATTTTAAGAATTTTATTCATCATGTTATGAACAAGAGCATCAAAATTTACATTTTTCAAAACAAATGTTAAACACATATATTCCGATTACGGATTGTGTGAAATGGTAAACATCTGGTTTAACAGCAGAAATGAATGAAACAATGACTTGTTAGGAATGCTAATTAGATAAACTTGTGTAAAGCTGCTTTGAAAAAAAAAAAAGAATAGAACAGTGTATGAGGAATTTTGTTCATCTAGTTTTTCTTTTGATATTAAGTAATTTTAAATTCTAATTATTAAAACTTAAATTCTTTTTATTGCAATAAATATCTCTTCTCAATAACATTTATTCAACTTGCATGTCATTCTGTTCTTTCTATTCCATACGATTTGGCAGCTTGCCTATTTTTCCACATGATTGCACCAATGCATTATAACAATGCGATGCAAATTATCTTAAGCAACGAGATTCATAAATATACAACATCACCTATTTGGTATGAGTTTTCTATTATCAAATTATCATAACATTATATAAGTAATATGACAAATCGAAGTATTGATATATGTTTTCTTACTGATGATTCGAATGGCTTCATTTGTAAATTGCAGCATATCAGGAGTTAATCCATGCTCTTTTAATTGTTTGGGCACCAAATGGTTGCGAGCTATATGTTCTTTCTCATCATGAGTGTATCCAGCTACTGCTATAATCTATAAGAAGAATTATTCTGAAATTGTGATACTATAAAGGAATAACTGAAAAAAAGGGAGGGGGAGGTAAATTATGTCAAGGATTTGGCGAAGTTTAATAAATGCTTTACCTCCATTCTATCCAGCAGAGCAGGTGGAATAGTATTGATAGTATTAGCTGTAGCAATGAATAAGACTTGGGATAAATCAAATGGCACATTTAAATAGCTAAATATTATGTTAAGGCACTCAATATTTATTTATACAAGTATAAATTGTACAAACATCATTTGAGACTTTTTTTTTAATAATTTATGACAAAAAAAAAAATTATTTTTTTTAATACATCAAAACATTTTTAAAGAAAATATTTTTTAAATAAACATTTTTGTGACTTAAATAAAGTAAAACCAAATCATATTAAAAGATACTTAAAAGCTAAAATTTATCTTCATAAAATTTTACTTCATGAATAAAAAATTTGTATCTATTTAATTCTTTTTATACTAAACATAAAATGATGAATTTCTATAATACAAGAAAAACATTTTATAAATTTTTTTATAACAATTACTCAATAAATCAGGTTAACTTACATCTATCGCAAGTTTGTAATCAAGGATATCATTGCATTCTCAAAATGAATCCAGCATTCAGAAATAAAATTGGTTAATAAGTTAGTACAATTTTTTAAAAACTTCATATAATTTATAAATATGAAATATTATAACAATGATGTTTTTAAATAACTTCAAAAGGATACTGATCAGTAAAATTGCAATTTTGTTCAGGATCTAAGACTTCCAACATAGCAGCAGCTGGATCCCCATGAATTCCAGTATTCTAAAAACAGAAAAGACGAAATTTGTGATGATATTTTGTGGAAAGAGGGGTGTCATGGAACATTAAATTTTTTTAATTTGGCAACATTCCAACAATTATGTTTATAACACAAGTTACATTGTATTATTATAATGATATGCTAAGAAATAAAAATTGTATAAAAATAAGCATTAAATTTACCATTTTATCTATTTCATCTAAAAGAAATACTGGATTATTTACACCAACAGTTTTCAATCCTTGTATAATTCTTCCAGGCATAGAACCAATGTACGTTCTTCTGTGTCCTCTTATATCAGCTTGATCACATATTCCACCCAAAGATATCCTATAAAATACTAGCAGTTGCATAAAAAAAAATTTGTTCTAAAAAACATTGCCTCTAAATTTGTTTTAATTTATTATATTAATTACAAGCATTTTTTATGAATACATAAAAATTAAAAATAAAAACAAAGTTATACTTAGTTTCATGTTTTACTATAACAATATTGACTCTTTTATTTTTCTTGGAAGCTTTTAGTAAAAAAAAATAATTCCAAAAATTTGCTAATTAAAATTTTTTTCTTCTTCCAAACATTATGCAGTAACTTTTTAATCAGGCATTCAATGGTTTGGCACATTCTATAATTTGGCCCCTCGCTTTCTTATCTTTTGGATGGATTCTGGCATTTGCTGACCTTGACAGCCAGAGGCAACACAATTGCCTGCTCCCATTCATCAGATATCCATATCTCCGTGGATTCAGAATGCACGTAACATATTAAATGTGTACGTTTTAATCATTTAAATTTTTATCTAGAATGTTTCAATATTCACTTAAAACTATAACTGATGCTAGATAATCCAACAAAATTGCTCATATGGCACAGCTGTGGTCACCAACATGCCAGACAGAAATAAACAGTTTTTATCAAAAAATAAATTGAGAAATTTATAGATGAGGAAAGGCAACCATGCTTTTAATAGATGCAATAGGAAGATTGAAGTATGAAAATAGTCCAAAAGGAAGTCATAAATAATTCAAAATGCTTTTTGAGAAGCCATATTAATAATTGATTCAGACAGATTAACATATTTTATTTCTATAGCAAACAATCATAAATTGGAATTTTTTTAAAAATTTCCTTTTTTTTTTCCCTTTCTTTTTGTAGCATTGAAATAATCCTTGCATAAAGCTAATGTTTATTTTACTCTTTATGGTTTTATTTTCCATAGAATTTGTTAAATATTTTTTTTTCATGGAATCGTATCTGCATACATATATATTTTTTTTTTTTTTTCTGGTTTCCGCCTCCTTAAATTTATATGCTTTCTCCCACCTATTATATACGGCTACTATAGTCGGGGAAAATAGACACATTGAAACAAAATTCAAAACAAATTTTACTAAATAGAAAAAGATTTACCAAACCGCATTTTCCTCCATCGAAGTCACCAGAATCTATGTCTGAGGATAACTCCTATAATAGTGACGTTGATCCGATAATAGTGATGATTTCTGAATGATTTGTTTTTAATTTCATTGCAATTAATATTTTAACCATGTGCCATGCACATTACATTACTTTGACATTAACTTTGAACAATTTATTTAGGATTTTTTCTGTATAAATTTTTCAATCTTGTATTTCGTCTTAATTCTTTTTTAAAGCCTATGTTTGTCTTTCAAACATACCTGTTATTCCCGATTATTTTTACATATATTCATCTTGATTTTTAATGATATTTTTACGAAGTTTTTAATTTAATTTGTTTTATTGCTTAATTACCTTTTATCATTTTGTTTGGTGCAGCATAAACAAATCTGACTCTTGTGCCATTCCCAAACCAACTACAAACCCAAATATAACCTCAAACACTTTTAAAAATTTTATTCTAATTAAAGATATTAATCACAAGTACAAAAACAAAACTTTATTGTTGCCTGCATGTTAGAAAAAAAAAAAAAAAGTGAAATGTAAATTGGTTGCAGATTACACAAGGGCCAATTTTTTCCCTGACTGAAAATTATAATCCTTTATAGACTACTAGACATTTTGAAGTCAGATAATTAGATTAATATAGCTAAAAAAAATATATTTATTTATCAAATTGTTTTACTTCACTAATTAAAAAAATATTACCAATTATGTCTATAATTTTTTTAACAAATATTTTTATCAAAAATAAAATTAATTTAATTTCATAGTTATTTCTAATCAATTCTAAAGATTACTAAATTTCAAAGAAACCTCACAGTATAATGCAATATTGAATAGATAGAAATAACTGGTTAGTGTAATAAATCTAAACATTTTAAATGGTGTAGTTCACTCATAATTTCAAAATTTAATCATTAAACAATAAAGTATTGTCTAAAAATGAAATAACTATTATTTCAAAAATATACATGCCTATGAAATTCTCTTCCTAGTGATTGGGCTATTGATCGCCCAACACTAGTTTTTCCAACACCTGGAGGGCCTACAAAACACAGAATAGGTCCTTTTAATGCATTTTTAAGCTGCCGCACTGCTAGGTATTCCAAAACTCTCTTCTTCAGTTTTTGCATTCCATAATGATCAGCATCTAAATCTTTCCTACAATACATACCAGTTTCATAAATACAATTTTAAACAAATGCTTTAATTTATAAAAACTGGTTATTGCTCTTAAGATTTCAATAATTCTTTAAATTTGATGAGTAGTTAAAAAATAATTCAACTAAATTTTTAATTTTTGAATAATCGATTTTAAAATACAAGAATCAACAAAAGACTTTACATTAAAAGGAGGCATTAAATAGAAAATAAAAATGTTTTGCTGTTGTTCCATGAATTACAAATTTTAATCTTTCTCAGTAAGCTGGATTGCACATTCATTAACTAACCCCAAAAACTATTGCAAGATAAAGAACTAGTTATTCATAAATGGTCTTTTAAAATATAAAAGATATCGTAAAATGTATGAAATTTTTCATTTTCATTACATTTTCGTAATTAAAATTTTAGAGTTTTAGTAAATTAGCAACAAAATCAAATTTCACAGTTAAATTATTATAAAATCAAACTCAAAAGAATGTGTATATTTCATACCTGGATTTATTTATGTCAATTATTTCTGGCGATTTTTTTGACCATGGCAATTCTGTCATAAGTTCAATATAGTTTCTGTTTAAAAAAATACAAGAACCATGTAAGTGCAACTATTTCTCAAATCAACTAAACTACATAAAATATTATACAAAACAGAGGGAAGGAAAAAAAAACAAACTAAAATCTATTCACAAATTTCAATTTATCCTGTGTGAACACTCTATTAAGAGAAGGTCAATCCAATTCAATGTACATGAGAATATATCAATATTCACTTGCTGCAGACAATCTATGAAGCAACTGGTTATGATACAACAAGTTTCAACTGATTCAAAGGTAAAACTATGGTCAAATCCATCAAGAAATAACATTCTAAAAGAAGAATGTTTGGAAATAATACTTGCAGCCATTTTCTGCTTTAGTCTATCAAGATTAAAATTGAGATAGATGTCGTATTAACAGAAACTGCAAATTCATCTGCCAGTTTCATTTCTTCCCATCATCTATTTTATTTGCAGCCTAAGCATTTTTTTTTTTTTTTTTTTTTTGAGGGGAAGGGGGGATCATCATGGATTTTATAGAAAACAACATCATGTTCACACACGATAATAAATAGAAGCATAAATTTAAGAAACCTACCGAGTTACTGCATGATCTGGCATATGAGGAGGCATTTTTTTTAGTCTCTGAATAGAAAACAAATTTTGCATTAAAGCAACAGAGACTCATAAATAGAAAGCATAGAAGAGTACCTTAATATTTAAAAATAAAATAACTAATTTCATACCTGTATTTCTCGAAGGGAAATTTTTTTGGCTTGATCTGGCATATCTGTATCTCTAAAACAAGCAATCATTCATTACTTCAAAAATCAAGGCGAAAGAGAGAGGGGGAAATAATAAGGAATTTAATTTAAATATTAAGAGGAGTTTAAGGAATTTAATAAGACAAATATTGCAATTTATAAAAATTTATTATTCGTTAAAAACAGATTCAGAATAGAATTGCCAATATATAAAATAATAAATTGAAGAGTCAACATTTAAAGCATAAATTCTTTAACAGTAATTTCATTAAAAATTATTAACAGAAGTAGTCATTATATTTTAACACAATAAAACAAACAGGTTATGCAAATGTATTTTTTATATAGAATAAAATAAATAAATTCTCCATTATAGAATTATAATTTTTTAATGAAACAGCATTTAAAGTTATTACTACAATGGTAATATAATAAAATCAGCAAATCTTGTTTTTACACATTAATACAATTAGAATTTTATTATTTTAAGATTTTTCAAGAGAGAATTTTAGAAAAAAATTTCTTAAAAATGTAGCTCCACGAATGAGAACTTTTGAAATATAACAAAATCAAAATCAAAATAATTATACATATTGCATTGCCAAAGAATATAGCAGGGTAAAAAAGAACAATTCTTCCTTTCAATCTTTTTTTTTTTTTTTCTTCCATATTTGAGCTGAACATTTATATGAACTATAACCATATATTAATGAGATTTTTAATATTTTATAAATTCATATTCATATCAATTGAAGATAAAAAAATTTAGTGTAATGTAACTTTTCTCTTTCATTTTTTTTTTTTTTTTTTTTTTAAACCTTGAGATCATTTGCAACTGATACAATAAAATTATTCTAGGTACATAATATTTTAAAAAGAGAAATGGGATAAAAATACTTCATGAAGATTTTTTTTTATGTAACTGATTCATATTTGTGTTAAATATAAGGGGGGAACTATAGAAGACAGCAAAGCATGAAGCCAATGGAATAATCATTAAGATATCTTAGTGCAGCAGACAAAAATGGAATTCATTTTTACTTTCTAACCATGCAGTTTAGCCAAACTTCTATTCATGTTCTAAATGGCAAAGCTATAGTTGGGCATAAACAAAACTATGCTAAGAACACTTCATAAAAAAAATTCCAACAGGCTTTTAGATGTTGATATTTTCATATATTAAGTATTCCGACAGCGATGTTCACATCAGCAGGAAATAAATCTATGTTTCTTTAACATGTGAATAAATAAGTTAGAAAGTATTTTTAAAAAAATGATGAATTGAAATGGAAACTACAGTAAATGAAAGTGACTCAGATAAGTCATTTTGCATTTACTGTAATTTCCCGCCTATCTAGATTATTTGTTAAAAATTTTAAAATTTTTCAGTGCAGATTATAAGCTGCATCATATAACTTGTAGAAAACTTTGCTTTAAAAAAATCATTGTTAAATATATTTATTCTCATAAAAAGAAAAATACAAAACTTCAGAAATAGAAATAATTTTTTTTTTTTTAATAAAGTGAAAAACTTTGTTGCAGATGAAGAAATTAGCTCAAAATGAAGAACAACAACATCTCTTTATATCTAGCACGTTTGGGACTTTGGCCATGCCAGATTATCGAGCTTCACTATAGTAAATAACTCTAGATAAAAATTTAAATCATGAAAGCATGTTTTTATTTAATGTGTTTAATATATATGTGTACACATTAAACAATGTATAATGTGTACATACTTAACAAAAATGCAAGCAGCCCCCTGTCACCATTTGATGATCAAGGTCAACAATCATCCCAATCCATATGAAAACGAAGGCTCAATCAGTGCCAGATTATAAAATGTGCAGATTTCGAGAGGTTATTGTAACAAGAAATTAAAAATATTTCCCAAAAGTCAAATTAATAACTGGCTTACAATAATCAATGTTCTTTATAAATTTGTTTGGTACTTATGTATTAACGATACCTTGGCGGTTTTTAAATATCGCCAATCTAGCAGACTAATATAAAACTGAATAATAAAAACCGCCAAATCTGTAGTTGCGGTTGGCGCGAGTGCTCTTTATTGCCTCAACTGTCGCCGAGGTATCGTTAATACGTAAGTACCATTTTTTTCCTTTTAGAATTAAACGTTTAAAAGTTTGAAATTTTTCAATATTTTTTTTTTTTCTTTTATGTATCATCGAGATAATTCTTATATTAAATTACTATTTGCTATATTTTCATAGAATATGTTTGGTTGAATACTTTCCATTTTTTACTATGGTTTTACTATTTTTTACTAATAATTTCTTTATTAGTCATTTCAATTATTTCTTTATTCTTAGTAACTGATTTTTAAATTGCATAAGTTAATTTTAAAATAAGTTATTTTTTAAATAAGTTTCTTAATGCATTTATATGATACTCAAATTGCTTTTAAAAATAAAAATACAGTATTCATTTAAGATATTATTCACAGGTTTACAAAAATGAATTTAATGCATGACGAAACTACAGGCAGGAAATGCAAATCAACAGAATGCAATATGCCAAAAAATCACTTAAAGATTGACTTGTCTACTACTGAACTAACACAACAAATTCTTCTAAATATAATTTTTTTTAAATTACATAAATTATGGATCATACACAACTACCTAACAAACAAAAGAAATAGCCAGAATTCAAATAAAAATATAATCTGAATTTGATACAAATTAAGAAAATTAGTATCATAAAAGCATAATTATAATTATATTCACCTCACTTTCTTTTCTAAAGCAGCAATCTCGTCTTCTTTGTCCATGTCATTAAAAAATTTACCTCGAGGGAATGGAATTTTAGTGAAATCTAGAGGGCCAATGTCTTCCTTTCGTGCTTTCTGCAATAGCTGTAATCCCTGATTAAAAATAAAATATTAATGTTAGAAATTTAAGATATAGAAATTAATTATTACTATTCCCATTAATTAGAATGAATTTAATTATTCTCATTAATTAGAATTAATTTTAAAAATATTAGAAATTATACTTTAATAATTCATTTTTAGTCAATACTTAAAAATTACAAAAAAATTCAAAGAAATGCTTCCAATAAACTGATATAAATTCTTTTTGTTATCACAATCAAGAAATACTAACGATTCATTTTAAGATAAGATTATTCATTTATCTAAAAGCAAACTGCTCAAAATAAAATATTGTACTACTCCAATAAATACTATTATCAGAAATTTGTCTATAATCTGCAGAGCATTACACATGCGTGTAAGTTTCAGCCTGAAAAAAAAAAAAAAAAATCAAAGAACACATATAATCTACCAGCAAATAAGACATGGGTGATTTGTGCCTATTCTTTGATATACCAATCAAATTCCATTTTTATATAAATGGAATAAAATATTTTTAAGTTTTAAAAGTGTTTTGATGCCTTAATAAAAAATATTAAGTTATAAACTTAAGGTGGTAGAAATCAGAAGGAAGATATGTATTTAGGAACTATGGTGAAAGCAAAAGAGCAGATATTTTCAAAAAGATTTGTAACTCTCATATTTGTTAGAGATACAGAAATTTTGGTCACTATCATAGTTAACTACTGCACCCCACCACATCGCTGTGCCTAGAGCTGAGTTGCCCCTTTATAGTTTGGGAATGATGTGAGTGAGAAGAAGTGCGATTGGGCTCTGTGATATTCTATGGTCCTATGAGCCCGGACCTATGGCTTAAAGTGGATTCCGAACCACTTCAAACATCCATGGCACCGCCGGGATTCAAACCCAAAACCTGTGGTACCGAGTGCTAGTTACTCAGTTAACTATGATTTGGGCCTGATGGCTATCAATTTGGCTGTACATAAAGTATTTTAATTTTTTTGTCTACAACTACATTTTAGGCCTTTGTCATCTAATGACAACACACACACATGCCAATGT